>CAUDMG010000881.1:1107500-1135000 GCA_958450375.1 Homarus gammarus | reverse complement strand
GGGTAATGGTTAGCCAGTGCAGTTGGCGAGTTGTCCGGCCTTCTCGGACTATTCCTTGACACTGGGTCATGCAACTCGTTAACTCGGATGTGGTGGTTGTGTTGGCGACAGCTTCTACACCTTAAACAAATTCACACCTAGGTGGCCCTTGGGCCGGCCATCCTCGTTACACGAGGGGCAACCATTATTTATTATCCCTCAATTGGCTCAGATAACTGTCAGGTAACTGGAACAAACGTCAGTTAAAAACCTCAAGTAACTGTTCCTTAACTGGATGGAGTCACACTATTCGTATATAGTTAAGGGGGGGAGGGAATTAACTTAACGTATCCATACTTATTTCTCCAGTTATACAGCCACAGTTACTAACCTATAACTGGATGGGTTACCTTTTATCTACTTAAGGGGAAAATATTTACCTTAAGAGAATCGTGATCCTGAATGATGCGATATTTACGAGAGGTTAATGGAAGACATGGTAACTAGTTGATGAAGGGAGGGAATTACCGTGTTTATTACGAGAGAGAGAGAGAGAGAGAGGAAGGGAAGAGATATTGCAAAGAAAATGAGGAGAGAAACAAAGGGAAGGGGGAGAGAATAAACAGAGCAACAGAGAGAGAGAGAGAGAGAGAAAGAGAATCAATTAAAGAAAACCAAAACAAAATGTGAATTAAAAACTTTCAACAACACCCACGTCATGTAATACTTTAATAACAGCAGTGAGGAGTTAACGACGCTTTGGAGAATCATGAAAGGTGTAATTTTCTTCTCCAGACCAAACGAGCGATTTATACTGACTGGGTAATTGATATGTATACATGCATAAATATACGATGGTGTATATATGTATGTATGTATGTGCCAAAAACAACAACAGACTCTTCTTGTTTTAATTGTGGCGATGGTTGTTTTCATGTGCGTTTGAGTATTAGAGAAAAGATTGAATATAATTGTTCATACATACATACATACATAGTGTACATAAACAGACAATATGGCCAGCACGTGTGAATGAGGATTGTATAATTTTGGTCACTCTATTTCGCGTTATTTTATTTGTATTGTTATTAACTGTAATTGTTGGGACAGTATTGGCAATTACGTCGCTTTTATGTGAGGGAGAGATAAATTACGTTATTTATTGTTATTGTTCTTTGATATTTACCGTAAATGATAGAACAGATGTTACATTTAATTTAGGCTGATGGTAATGTTAGGACAAAACTCTCTCTCTCTCTCTCTCTCTCTCTCTCTCTCGGAACAATAATAGGGTCCTCATTATAACAGTGACGTCATGAGTTCCTGTGACGTCATGAGCTCCAGTTATGATGATCAAAGTGACGTCATGAGTTCCTGTGACGTCATGAGCTCCAGTTATGATGATCAAAGTGACGTCATGAGTTCCTGTGACGTCATGAGCTCCAGTTATGATGATCAAAGTGACGTCATGATCTCATATTATGAAGCTCTTAAGTGACGCCATGAGCTGAAGACCAGTGGGAGGATAAGTGGTGATGCTTACTCGTGTGTGTGTGTGTGTGTGTGTGTGTAATTTCGATGTGTACATATCGTATTTATATGTGTCGTAAGAGAATATATAGTCCCCTTCACTAGTGCGTTTACAGGGGCTCGTCATATAAACATTCCACAAATCATTACTCTTTGAGATATTTGTTTTATTATTGTTTAACTTTGAATCCATAATATGTTTACTACTGTAAGTTTCCTTCTGCCGAATGTAAACAAACACAGCGCAAAACCTGACGAGCCCCTGTAAACGCACTAGTGAAAGGGACTGTACGTATTTGTGTGTATGCGGTGTACGTGCTCGTGTGTGCGTTTGCTCGTGTGTCCTCTGGGGAGATAGAAAGAACGGAAGCGATACCAGGTGTTCACTCTCACACTGTACACGTCCGTCAGGTGTTCACTCTCACACTGAACACGTCCGTCAGGTGTTCACTCTCACACTGAGCACGTCCGTCAGGTGTTCACTCTCACACTGAACACGTCCGTCAGGTGTTCACTCTCACACTGAACACGTCCGTCAGGTGTTCACTCTCACACTGAACACGTCCGTCAGGTGTTCACTCTCACACTGAACACGTCCGTCAGGTGTTCACTCTCACACTGAACACGTCTGTCAGGTGTTCACTCTCACACTGAACACGTCCGTCAGGTGTTCACTCTCACACTGAACACGTCCGTCAGGTGTTCACTCTCACACTAAACACGTCTGTCGTCCAGTGAGGGGCGACCGTCCACTAACACTGTCAAAATTTCTGGTAACTTGATTTTTATCTTTTTTCCGGCCAGGTGATGGTGACCTGTACACACTCACGCACACACTCACTCACTCACTCACTCACTCACTCATGCACACACTCACTCACTCATGCACACACACACGCTCACACTCACACACACTCACACTCACTCCACTCACTCACCCGCCTCTCTCTCTCTCTCTCTCTCTCTCTCTCTCTCTCTCTCTCTCTCTCTCTCTCTCTCTCTCTCTCTCTCTCTGGCGGGTGACGGGATAGTTTATTTTACACCATCAGCAACACTTGACGATGCTCTTAACTCTCAAAGGGTCTCTTACTGCCTCACTTAACACAGTAATGATGGTTAAAAATGTCCACGAAATGGTGTGTTATGACTCGACTTTGACGGTAGATTGAGATCACTTATAATTAGTGTGTTTATGTATGTATGTATGTATGTTGTTTTTAAGCCTATATATTAATAAAGAGAGAGAGAGAGAGAGAGAGAGAGAGAGAGAGAGAGAGAGAAAAGGCTGGGTGATGGACAGTATGACGTCACCCGGCGAGATTTGTTTATATGTGGGTGACTTGAGTTACTGTCTTGCCAACGCCCACTCTCACCCACATCCGTTCCACCCTCATTCCTCTCTCACATACCCCCGTCCAACTCACTCTCACACCCATCCAACTCACTCTCACACCCGTCCAACTCACTCTCACACAACCCCCGTCCCACTCACTCTCACACAACCCCCGTCCTACCCACTCCCACCCACTCCAACACCTCTCCCCCCACACATAGACACCCACTCTTTCCACCCACACTCCAGTCCCGCCCATCCCCGTCATGCCCACACTTCAGTCCCACCCACTCCCACCACCCTTCTGTATCTTGACTCTAACCTAACCTAACGTAACCGTGTTAATGACTGGTGAGTGTTTGAGGTGGATGAGTGGATAGTGTCTTCTCCCGGCGATAGGCAAGCCACTGGTTCGATCCCACATTCCTAACTCCATTTATTTGTTGTGCAGTTATCACCTCATAGTCAAGTCTAGCGTAGGTGGAGCTGCCGGCGCACTAGGGGTAGGAAAGAGTGAGTGGTTGTAAATGTGAGGGAGGGAAATAGAGTGGGAAATAGAGAGGGAGAGTGGGAAGGAGAGTGTGAAATAGAGAGGGAGAGTGTGAAATAGAGAGAGGGAGAGTGGGAAGGAGAGTGTGAAATAGAGAGGGAGAGTGGGAAGGAGAGAGGGAGAGTGGGGGGGGGGATGAGGGAGAGGAAGTAAGTGAATTGATTAAGACCCAATAAATGATTTGAGTAAGAGAAAATGTGTGTGTGTGTGTGTGTGTGTGTGTGTTTACCTCTGTCATATCGTGGGTCGTGGTGCGTGACCAGATAACACACCAGGGCCTCCCATCCTACCTCTCTCTCTCTCTCTCTCTCTCTCTCTCTCTCTCTCTCTATGTTCCCTTCGGACCCCTAAAAACTTAGACACTCCACCTTATATCACATGATGATTTAACACCCTAACCTAACCTAACCTAGCCTAACCTAACCTCTCCTCTCCTCTCAGTTAGCCTTTACGGTATTTCATCATAAAGCGAAATAAGCTGGAAGGGGTTGTCTAATCTTCAGGCGATCCTTCCCTCCCGTTAACGTGTAAGTCATTCATTAGACGGGGGACTTCTTGTTCATTTGCATACGCGAACCAAAGTACCTGATAAGACTGCCCCACTCGTCTTTGTCGTGGTTAAGGCAGCCCTACACGATGCAGAATTGGCCATGAGGAGGCCCTTTGTGTGTGTGTGTGTGTGTGTTTGTGCTCGCGCGCGCGTGTGTGTGAAGATTAACACCACTAGCCTAATTCACCTGATTTAATAAACACCCTTACACTACCGAGTTAGGTTAGATTAGGGTGTTCAATCATCAGGTGAAATAACCTATAGTGCCAAATCTTCAGGTGTTCCCAGACGAGAGAGTTGAAGGGTTGGTCCATATAAGACTCGCGTGAGGACCTGTGAACGTGTATTAAATAAGGTCTTGCTGGTGTATGTGAGACGGGAGGGCGAGATACTGTACCAGGGTGGTAGTCTCAAAGAATTACCAAGTCTTATACTCTTCTATTTAATAATAATAATAAGAAGAAGGAGAAGAGTAGTAATAATAATAATAATAATAATAATAATAATAATAATAATAATAATATCACCTGTCACTTACCTTTTCTCAACCCTCGTTATCTCCCCAATTGAAAACTTTTCCATCACCTTCCCAGAGAAAAATGACCCCACCCTCCAAGCAGCCTTCCCCATCCCCTTCTTCCTCCCTCCCTCCCCAGGTGTAGGCAAGACACTATGAGGGTTTTCCCAGTAGTGTTCTTACATCACATACATACATACACACGTACATACACACACACATACATACATACACACATACATACATACACACATACATACATACACACATACATATTGTGCAAAATAGAGGGACTGAGTCTTTTTTTTAAGCCAGAAGGACAATGTAAGAGAAGGCAGGCATCACCAACACACAATGGTGACGAATATTACGACGCCAGTGCCGGATAAGACGTACATGGCCCGGAAAAGACGTACATCGGCCGGATAAGACGTACATGGGCGGATATGACGTACATGGGCCGGGAAAGACGTACATCGGCCTGATAAGACGTACATGGGTCGGATAAATGACTCACCAAAAATTCTCTAATGCTATTGTTCAGGCCCACATTGTCCGTAGTGTAGGTATGTAGTATTTTACGTGTGTGTGCGTGAGAGAGATACACACACACACACACACACACACACACACACACAGTCTTGCCAGTGACAGGTGAGAGAAAGGGAGCGTAGACCTTTATCCTTCCTTGTTTGAAGGGAGGGTAGGGAAGGTAGGGAGATGGGGATTGAAGTGAGGAAAAACGAAAGGGAGAAGAAAGAACAGGTAAAGGAGGGACGGACGATTATTGACAACAGACCCGGACCACTAGACAGAGGTTGTGTTGCTCTGTGATATTTTCTGAAAGTTTAAACGTATAATAATAATTTCCTTAACCTACAGTCATATAACTTAATGTATATAACTATACTCTATTATTAATTCTTCATTATTATATCATTACATATCATTCATTATAATTCTCACTGATGTTATTTAATTCTCACTTATATATGATTCTCAGTTATGTATTTTTCACTGCTTTATAATTCTCACTAATGTTATATAATTCTCACCGCTATATAATTTTCACCGATGTTATATGATTCTCAGCCGCTATATAATTCTCACTGGTGTTATTTAATTCTCACCGCTATATAATTCTCACCGATGTTATTTAATTCTCACCGCTATATAATTTTCACTGATGTTATATAATTCTCACCGCTATATAATTTTCACCGATGTTATATAATTCTCACCGCTATATAATTCTCACTGATGTTATATAATTCTCACTCCTATATAATTCTCACTGATGTTATATAATTCTCACCGCTATATAATTTTCCACTGATGTTATATAATTCTCACCGCTATATAATTCTCACTGATGTTATATAATTCTCACCGCTATATAATTTTCACCGATGTTATTTAATTCTCACCGCTATATAATTTTCACTGATGTTATATAATTCTCACCGCTATATAATTTTCACCGATGTTATGTAATTCTCACCGCTATATAATTTTCACTGATGTTATATAAGTCTCACCGCTATATAATTTTCACCGATGTTATTTAATTCTCACCGCTATATAATTTTCACTGATGTTATATAATTCTCACCGCTATATAATTTTCACCGATGTTATTTAATTCTCAACGCTATATAATTCTCACCGCTATATAATTCTTACTGATGTTATATAATTAATTGCATATAATTATCCTCTACATTAAATCAGTTTTATTATCATATCACTCGTAAATAAATTAAATCTTGTCTTGATAACAATTGTTTGTAAGTTCACTATTCTCAAAGCAGTTATTAAGAGTCAATTAACTTGGGATTGTAGTGTATACCGTGTGTTTGTTTGGTTAGGTATCGTGTTTACTGTATGTTGGTGAGAGAGAGAGAGTGCAGTGTGGTACCCGTGTAGGAGCGCAGTGTGGTACCCGTGTTGGAGCGCAGTGTGGTACCCGTGTTGGAGCGCAGTGTGGTACCCGTGTAGGAGCGCAGTGTGAAGATGTAACAGCTATGGGAGGGATAATAGCGAGACGGGTAGTGAGGCGCTAAACTTTCTGGCTATCGCTGCTGATATCGTGGGATAGTCTTATTGGAATTTATACCGAGGGGGGAGGAGAGGGAAGATGAGGAGGAGGTGGTGCTGGTGGAGAGAGAGAGAGGAGGAATTGTTGGTGGTGGAGGAGGGAGGAAGAAGTGGTGATGGAGAGAAAGGAGGAAGTGTTGGTGGTGGAGGAGGGAGGAAGAAGTGGTGGTGGAGAGAGAGGAAGAAGAAGAAGTGGTGGAAGAGGAGGTAGGAGGAGGATGAGGAGGAGGAGCAGGAGCCGTTGTCCAATTTGCATATACCTGTACCTGTATCTAACCGATCTACCTGAAACTGCTCCTGACTGTTGTGTAAATTGTTGTTACTGTAGGTTTATGTTATTGATATGTACTAAGTTTATCAAGGTTATGTCCCTGACGAATAATTATCTTACTTAGAGAGTTAACTTAATAAACCCTTGTGTGTTAACTTAGAAATAAATAAAATATAACTTTTTACCCCCCCCCCCCCCCCTGTAGGA
This sequence comes from Homarus gammarus, assembly GCA_958450375.1. Taxonomy (NCBI): domain Eukaryota; kingdom Metazoa; phylum Arthropoda; class Malacostraca; order Decapoda; family Nephropidae; genus Homarus; species Homarus gammarus. Next base: position 1,127,966 of record CAUDMG010000881.1, on the reverse strand, counting down.
TGTTCCAGTGAAAGCATTTATTAAAACTTTCTCTTTTCGTCAGATCTGGAAAGTTTTACACTATACTTTGAAAATCTTGTTGATGATATGGACCACCTGATAATTAAACACCCCAACATTAACCATCATCATCATCATCATCATACCCCACCTCAGTTCTAATCTGTGTGGTGGTCTTTTAAGTGAAATGAGATGAACACTGGAAAGCGTATCAATGTTAACCGGGTGATGAATGATATATATAATTGAAGAGGAGTGGCTTGCTAAGAAGGCATTAGTAATGTAGTTTAAGAGGATCAGATTACCCCCAAAGAGGGTTTCAACAGCCTTTAAGCCAACTCTTGATCCACTCCTGTTAAGATGAGTTAATAGAATTGAATCCCACCTGCAGGAACACGATGCTAAGACTGACTTGATTCTCTTGCGTTTTTTTTTTATTATTTTAAAGGTGAATAAAAATGTTTGCATGTAATTTCAGAAGCTTAACTAACTCTGTAAATGGTGGGTCACTTTACGATGAGGCACACCTGCTTAATTTACCTGATGATTAAACACTTTACCGCTGTCTTGGGGGGGGGGGGGGTAGGTTAGAATAGGTTGGGTTGTGTTGTGTTGGGTTAGGATTGGTTAGGTTAGCGTATTTAATTGGATGAAATAGGCTGGGGTTTATAATCTCCAGGTGATCCAAAAAGAAATATACCTAATTATAGGTTTAGGTAAGAATTCTTGAAAAAAATAAAATATATATTTTTTTTGTACGAATAATAACAGAAAAACAAAAGCTTAATGTAGGAAAGGTGAATAATTACTGTATGTCATAAACACTAATTGGAAACTCAACTAGAAAATTGAGAATGAAATAAGACAAAAATAATTGTTAGTGCAATAGAAAAGTGAATCATTTACTTGTTTACCATCATCAATCACCACTATTACTTCTACCAGCAACTACCCCTCCTTCAACTAGCTACCACCACCACCACCAACAACACCAACAACAATTATAACCTCCCCTCCTATTTCATTCGCTACTTACTAACTCACTCTCTCTGCTTCAACCACCACCACCACCACTACTACTATCCCCATCAGCCAACCACCATCCCCTAGCCTTTGAGCGCGAGTAGTGGTTGGCCGTCCCATCCATCAAGCGCACCTTACTCACTCACTCACTCAAGCAGTCACTCAGAGCCCACCGCTGGTCTAAAGCAAACTGCGGCCGCCTTGTCTTGTTTACTCAGATGGTGAAGGTGGCTGCGGCAGATGGCTTGACGAGCTCCTCCTATCTCCAGAGACTGTGGTGGTGGTGATGGTGAAGATGATGATGTTTTTAAAGTGATGGTGAGTGACAGATGGTGCATTGGTATCTTATTCAAGGTGGTGATGGTGAAGATGATGATGTTTTTAAAGTGATGGTGAGTGACAGATGGTGCATTGGGGATTCCTTCTCAGGTGGCGATATATATTTTAAAGAGATGATGACGCCCAGATAATATACTACATAGTAGGGTGTGTCAATTTTGTCAACATGTTAAAAATCAAATTTGGTAGTCAAAATATTGTGCCTCTTTATGTCTAAACTTGAGATTAGCAAACAAAAATGAATTGAAATAACCCTCACCTACATCAATTATACCTTAAAGTTTCAAATATCAGTATTTCAACAAATTAATGAGACTTGATTAGAATTATTCACTTGATATTAACTAATCTCATGTAAGCATATGGATTATGGAGTATTTTATGGTTCTATAGCTTGTGTACAATATGCATGTCAGAACATGAACATGAACAGGCTCTCCGTGTGGGACAGTTTAATTCTTGTTTTGACTTGTACCAAGCGTGAGGATAAGGCGCCCGGCTCACTCTCCTTCTAGATATCATAGACGGTGGTTTGCTCTCATTGCACTTGCACCTACTCTACCAGACGAATTCTGCATTTTAATTATTGTAAGTAGGGCATATTGATTGTCGCAGTTACTTATATCATTGTATAAAACATTATGTTCTAAGAAATAATTATGTTATTTCTGTTACAGCATTTTTGATAAACAAATTGATATTTTTTGAAACAACAATTGAATTATGAAACATTGAAATATTTTTCTATTTGTCAGATAGTGTGAAGATGTCAAAATTGAAGACAAGAAGTCAGTTGTCAACCCACTTGAGCCTGCTAGTTGGTAAAGGGAAGAAGCTTCCTGTATCAGAACTTCCAACAGTGAGAGACATGCTAAGATTAGGGTTACTCCTTCGAGAAAAAAATGCAAAGGACAGAAGGAACTATACAGATAAAGAACTCATAAATGACATGATAGTCCCTCTTCTGCATCAATGGACAAAAGCTAATGCACTATTCAAACCACCTGTGATTAATCAGTGTCGAACTATTGAGCTAAAACTAACGAAATTATGGCACAAAGCAGTTGAAACATCACTTGGTAAAGGAAACTTGGCCAGGAAAAATGAATTTCTGCACACACTTGATACTCTGTTTGACATTTTGACCTGCAAGTGCTCCATACAATTATGTTCTGAATCCAACTGTTCTCACTCAGGTAAGAGAGAAAATAATTCCCACATTGATTGTGGTTGTCCTCGTGAAAAGAAGATCCCTGTTTTAGAGCTTGAATTTATAAAGGCACAGAGGACAAAGGCAGAAGGCCAAGGAAGTATGCAAATGGGTTCAATAGATTATTCAGAAACAAAGAAGCAGATTGCTAATGCCAAGAAGAGAAAACAAATCCGAGAGAGGGAACAAAAGAAGAAAATGAAGAGTGAAGAAGCCATCCAAAGAGAGGAAGAGCTGTGTCAAGATGTTTATCACTTCTTTGATAGTTCTTCTGATGAACAGGAAGCAACATCAGATGATAGTTCCAAAGAGCCATCTGAACCTTTACCAAAGAAATTGAAATACAACACAAGAAATATTTCAAACATTGCTTTAGCTAGTATTCGCCACCATGCTGGACTTCGTGAGGCTGCAGAAATTGCAACTGCCGCTTGGATAGATGCAGGCCTCATCAGCCGAGAGGATGTATCTTTGGTGATAGATCATAATAAAATTAGAAGAGCACAAGAAAAAATAATGAAGGAAATATCTGATCAGCATGAAAAAGATTTAAGCGAGGGAGGGCTCTCCTGTCTTTTGTTTGATGGAAGAATAGATGACACAAAAGTTTTGCTAGAAGTAGAGGGAGTGAACAGAAAGTTTCCAGGTCTCATCAAAGAAGAACACTACTCTGTCTGTTCTGAGCCTGGTGGTCGGTTTTTGTTTCACTTTGCTCCTGAAACTGAAGTAGAAGGGAAGAAACATGCAGAGGTCATTGCTGATCATATTTTATGTTGGGTTCAGGAGAGAGGACTTGGCAGTTCACTGCAGGCTGTTGGTGGAGATTCAACTGCAGTGAACACCGGATGGCAGGGGGGTGTAATGACGCATTTAGAGAAAAAACTAGGAAGAAGACTTGTTTGGATTGTATGTGATTTACATACAGGCGAGCTACCTCTTCGTCATCTCATCCAGGAACTTGATGGTCCTACAAAGAGCAACAACAAGTGGTCAGGTCCCCTTGGCATCATGCTGGATGAAGCAACACAACTAGAAATAAATACAACCTTTCCAAAGGTCGAAGTTGGCCCTCCCCTTCCGGCGTTGTCTGAAGGAGTCATCAAAGATCTCAGCACAGATCAATCCTATGCTTATCGTATTGCCCAAGCAATAAGATCAGGAGAAGTGCCTCAGTCATTGGCTCTCTTGGAGATTGGACCTGTCAGTCACAGCCGTTGGTTAACTACAGCTCTTCGTTTCTGCAGGATTTGGATTTCCAAACACGAATTGAAGGGCAAAGTGCTGAAGAATTTGAGGTTAATTGTTGAATTTATTATTGGAGTTTATCTTCCCCAGTGGTTTAGTGTGAAACTTAATCCTATGTGGGTGGATGGGCCCAATCACCTTTTGTTTCAATTGCAGCTAGTAAGAACACAGAGGAAGGTAGTGAGGGACATCGTGTTACCTGTGGCAAGAAGGTCCGCTTGGTATGCTCGATCAGAAGCAGTTTTGCAAGCAATGCTTTGCAGTCAATGTACCAATCTCCGAACCGAGGCTGTAGAAGTCATTCTAAAGATTAGAGGAACGCTAATAGATGACGACCAGTTGGGAGACTGTTCGTTTCATTCAAGAAAAGTTCCCCCAATAAACGTCAATGCCACCAAATTGTCAGAATTGGTTGACTTGAGTTTGGAAGTCTTAGAGCCACCATTGACAACAAGTCTAACTAGCCAAGAATTGAGAAACCTTAAAGAGACTCCAATGCAGGTGCCGAAGTGGCCTTCCCACACTCAAAGTGTGGAGAGATGTGTGAAAATGGTCACAGAAGCAGCGGGCCATGTTTACAGCCACGAGAGGCGAGAAGGTTACATCAAAGCACAAATAGCAAGCAGACTACTGATGACAAGAAACCAAAGCAAAGAGAGTATGAAGGCATTGGTTACTTTCAAATAGACTACGGATAATAAAACATAATAATTTGAAACTTGAAACAGTAACATGTGTGCAAACGCTGGTTATGTTATAAATTCACAAATATGTACATTTAAAAATCCATTTGATGTAGGTAGGACTTATTATAAAAAAAAATTTATGCCAGAATATTGTTTTGCATGCTTAAAGACTACAATAAATTGCTACCAAATTACTCGATTTTCAATTTAGCCAGTTCACCCCCTAAATTGACACACCCTACTACATAGGGAAGGAGTATTAAGTGATGGTGATTTACAGGAGCTTAAGAAACTTCTTGTTTGTGTATATAATGCTACATCACAGCTGGCGAGGGTCCCCAGGTGGTGCACAGGGAGTTGGTACAGATGGTGAAGGCGGGGGGGGGGGGTATAGTAGTGAACGTCCATATAGTTCTTGAAGCCCCGAGTAAAAGATGGTTGTACAGAACGTCTCCATAGGTGGTGTGTATTACAGATGGAGAGAGCTTCACCTTAAGAGCTTTTATTTCAGAGGGTTTCCATTACTGCTTATGAAACCTTAACTGAAGGGCTTCCTCTCACCGGGTACACATTTTATCACAACCTCTAAATTTATTAGCACTTACGTCTTTATAAAGTTGATGTTTAAAGAGCTTCCTGGCGACTCTGTGTCATATTTAGATCTTACAGATATACCGCAAAGCTCCCCTGAGTAAGGTAGTGGCTTTCTCCTGGTGAAAGTAGGGCGTCCTGACAGCCTGTGGAGGTCAAGCAGACTGACAGGACTTGAGGGAGTGGGGGGGGGGGGAGGGATCCTTCAACGTGTTCTCATATTCATTCGTGTCATGCCTGTCATAATTACGGTGAGTCGTCTGGGCGTGTATACTGTGCACACTCCCCGGAGACCTGATGCTGATTAGCGGCCGCTTGCTGGGACTTAGACCGTCAGAGATTCCTGCCTTTGTTTTGGTTTTATTATTATTATTTTTTTTTTTATCGTACGGTACCTGGAATGGAGATGAGAGAACACCTGCCAGTCTTCAGAACACCCGCCAGTCTTCAGAACACCCGCCAGTCTTCAGAACACCTGCCAGTCTTCAGAACACCCGCCAGTCTTAAGAACACCCGCCAATCTTCAGAACACCCGCCAGTCTTCAGAACACCCGCTAGTCTTCAGAACACCTGCCAATCTTAAGAACACCCGCCAATCTTCAGAACACCCGCCAATCTTCAGAACACCCGCTAGTCTTAAGAACACCCGCCAATCTTCAGAACACCCGCCAATCTTAAGAACACCTGCCAGTCTTCAGAACACCCGCCAATCTTAAGAACACCCGCTAGTCTTCAGAACACCCGCTAGTCTTCAGAACACCTGCCAGTCTTCAGAACACCCGCCAGTCTTCAGAACACCTGCCAATCTTAAGAACACCCGCCAGTCTTCAGAACACCCGCCAGTCTTCAGAACACCCGCCAGTCTTAAGAACACCCGCCAGTCTTCAGAACACCCGCCAGTCTTCAGAACACCCGCCAGTCTTAAGAACACCCGCCAGTCTTCAGAACACCCGCCAGTCTTCAGAACACCCGCCAGTCTTCAGAACACCCGCTAGTCTTCAGAACACCCGCCAGTCTTCAGAACACCCGCCAGTCTTCAGAACACCCGCCAATCTTCAGAACACCCGCTAGTCTTCAGAACACCCGCCAGTCTTCAGAACACCCGCCAGTCTTCAGAACACCCGCCAGTCTTAAGAACACCCGCCAGTCTTCAGAACACCCGCTAGTCTTCAGAACACCCGCCAGTCTTAAGAACACCCGCCAGTCTTCAGAACACCCGCCAGTCTTAAGAACACCCGCCAGTCTTCAGAACACCCGCTAGTCTTCAGAACACCCGCCAGTCTTAAGAACACCCGCTAGTCTTCAGAACACCCGCCAGTCTTCAGAACACCCGCCAGAGACAGGGACAAAACATTACCTCCTCACTGTCTTATGTAAAGCCGTGTGGATCGACATACAATTTAGAACTATTCCTTACACCGAGTACCCGATTTCATTTTACCTGAGTTATGTCCACCTAGCTGGGACTACCTAGGAATGGGGGGGGGGGGGGGGTATATACAGCAATGTTCCTTCTTCAATTATTTTGTCTGTTTTAATATTTGATTCATTATCTAATTCACTCAACGTTGTAGTTTGGTTTCTTATTCATTCGATGTAGTTTTTTGTAGGAGTTATACATGATGTTGAGTTGAGTTGGAGTGTGTTGATGTTTAAGCGTGTGTGTACCTGTGTGTTTGGGGGGGGGGTGTGGGGGGGAGGTGTGAGGGGGTGGAAGGAATGGGTGGAGAAGTTGGAAGGGTGGTGAGGAGGTGGTAGTGGACGGGGAAGAGAAGAAGTGGAAGTGGAGAGAATCTGGAAGGAGAGGAGGAGGTGAGGAGAGGAAAGAGAGGAGGTGGAAGGAGAGAAGGAAAGGAAATGGAAGGGGAGGAGAGGAGGTGAATTGAGGGAAAGGGATTGGAAGTAAAGTAAATACGAGAGAGAGAGAGAGAGAGAGGGGCGACATTGTTAGTTAGTGGCTTGTTATGGTAATTAGTGGACGCTGATTAAGACAAACTACTGACGTTGTTAAGATTTGACTCACGGATAATCATTTGTATTCTCCTTCATCTCTCTCTCTCTCTCTCTCTCTCTCTCTCTCTCTCACCATTCCCAGGTACGGTATGAGAATTAACATGGCGTCGATCTTACGTTAAGACTCTACCCTACTCTCAGGGATAATTAAACCTTATTTATCTTCAGTAATTCGTATCTGGAGTATCCCAAAGTAGATTATGGAGTAGTTTAAGGTAGATTATGGAGTAGTTTAAGATAGATTTTGAGGTAGTTTAAGGTAGATTACTCCACTGCCATTCCTCCTAAACAACGACCATCCGAACCAGCCTCGTTATCATTTCTTTATTAATCCCTCGTTCGTTATTATGTTGTGGCGGCTCCCTTCTTTATTCTCCGTCTGTTTTGTGTCCGTCATTTATCTCGTGTGCTTCGTCTATTGTTCATCTCCATCTCTCTCTTCTCTCATCAAGAACTCGGCCAACCAGAGGGATGTGTGTGTGTGTGTGTGTGTGTGTGTGTACTTACTAACCTAACCTAACCTAACCTAACCTAACCTAACCTAACCTTAAACAGAGATAGAGGTTTATAGATATAGTGAGAGAGAGAGAATGAAAGGTGGAAACGTACGTCTCTACAACGAAACCAGATAAAGGTAGAGAGATAGAGAGACAGTAACTGAGAGAGAGAGAGAGAGAGAGTGTGTTTTTGTGGTTGAGAACAGCTTAACAGGATCAATCGCTCAGTGTCACCAAGGACTTAACGCCAGTCAAAACTTTGTTGAAAAACGATTTGTGTGTGTGTGTGTGTGTGTGTGTGTGAGAGTGAGTGAGTGAGTGAGTGAGTGAGTGAGTGAGTGTGTGTGTGTGTGTGTGTGAGTTTTTAAGCAAGTAAATGAGCACCTGTACGTGTTTCTCTGTCCTTTCAACCCTGTCTGTCTGTCTGTCTGTCTGTCTCTGTAATACAAAGGCTTTTATTTTTCTTATATTTAGGTCGAGTGAAATTAATTCTTTACACATCAAGGAAAAAATGTTGGCAGTGACTTAGTTTTTAAGTAAGAGTAAAAGAAAACGTGTGTGTGTGTTTAGGTCAGGTATTATCATTAGTAGTAGTAGCATTGAGGTACTAATATATACTTTATCACAATCATATTTTTAATTTTATAAGCAATAAATGTTCTCGTAATGACAATTGTTGGATTAAATTGGTTACTTTTCATTTATGGTCCAACACTGCCGTTATATTCTTATTTTTAACTTCCAAAAGAACTGTAAAACAACAACTAATTTAATTTTCACCGCTACGAGTGTCTCCTCCGTCGGCTGAAGTCATCTCAGGGGACAAGTTCAACCAAAATGGGAATGGCTTTTCATACGTTTCATGATGATCACTGACATTCACACCTCGGCGCCAAAACCTCCCTGGTGGCCAGACGGTAGTGATCGTATGTTAACTCTTCCCTTGAGCGGCTCTGCTTAAATTCGCTCCTTCCTCCCTTTATCCCTGTTACTTGCTAAGGGAATGATAAATACCTGCCAAGAGTAATTGTACACAGGAGGAGGAACCACAACAGCGGCTCTGGTAAATTAAATATAAGACTGTTTTTGTTCCTCGGCAGCGAAGATCTGTGAAGAAACAACATGACAGCTCGAGTGATGGAGGCGGCTCTGCCAGACGTAAGAGATGAGTTTATTGTATTAGTTTATATCTTTATCGTAAGCATGTCTTTCTGGTTATTAAATTCATTTACATAATTTTAGAATATCTATATTAAAATTTTCTCGGTAATGAATGTCGATTGATTCGTATTTGCAAGTTTATTCAAGTTTTACTAGGGTATGAGGCAAGAGTCGGCCATAAGGGCGAAATGTTTAGGACTTAACAGGGAACATTAAACCGTAATGACGCTCTCCACCCCCCTAACCACTACAGCTTATCAGATACCAAGGGAGGGATGTGTTTGTCTTGCTCCCCGGGATTACATGTGCCTGCTCACCTCACCGCATAGGAAACAGAGTTTAATAAGTGTTAGCGTCCCCAGTGACTTATAATTACTTTCAATAGGTCTTAGTGTTCCTAGTTAGTTACAATGAATTGGTTTACCGTTGGTTACCTGTGTCTATAATTAATTATATACAATACATACAGTTTTGTTATATCCACCCCCTCGATTATTTAAGATTAATTATACCACAACAAAAACTGACTTACACTTTTCTTAAACTAAATCACAAAAAAAAAAAATAAAAAAAATAGCCATTAAATGATAAAAAATTAAAAAAAAAAAATACCCAAAGATATAAAAGAATATTAATAGATATTATCAAACAATACAAATAATTATGATTTTTTTTTTTTTTTTTTGGCCACACGTGTTCTTATGTGATGTAAACAAAGAGACGCGACGGGGGGCTGGAGGGAAAGGCCTTTGTCTCTCTCTTCTTTTTAAGGCGATGAAACAAAGGAGGAGGCTTGAAGGATCACCTGAAGATTAGCCCCTCCCACACCCTACCTTATATTACCTGGTGATTAAACATACTAACGCGACTTGGGGTTAGGTTAGGTTGTTGGGTTGGGTAAGGTTAGGTTGGGTTAAGTTACGTTAGTTTTCGTTAGATTAGGTTGGGTTAAGTTACGTTAGTTTTCGTTAGATTAGGTTGGATTGGGTGTCGTAAGGTTAAATTATGTTAGATTATCGCTAGGGTTGTTTAATCTTCAGGTGATCCAACTTAGAAAAAAAAACCCACCGACCAATCAGATTCCCATCAGCTGTTATACCCAACCATAAGAGGACTAACAACCATTACACCTCAAACACATGCCAATTGCAGGCAGCCGAGAGGAGGGACAGCATTTAGAAGTGATTGTTATATTAAACACTCCATTCCATTAACAGATCCTCCACGCACTTACACAGAGACACGGGGAATAATAAGCACTAACTTATGCTCCGGGTATATGCTCCGGGTGTATGCTCCGGGTATATGCTCCGGGTGGCAAATCCTCCGTTGAAATATACAGGACTTCAATCTCCAGGTGAAATAAGCTGGGGTTGTTAACAGTCTTTCGATAAAATAAGCTTAAGGAGACGAGCCAAAGCTTAGGTTCTATCAAGGAAAGGAGAGAGGTTTCCGCCATGCTCCTATGACCTGTAAAACGTCAGGATACAGTAGCACCAACCTGTTTCACCTTCGTTCGTTGATGACTGTTTCTGTTTCACCTTTGGTCGTTGATGACTGTTTCACCTTCGTTCGTTGATGACTGTTTCACCTTCGTTCGTTGATGACTGTTTCCCCTTTGGTCGTTGATGACTGTTTCACCTTCGGTCGTTGATGACTGTTTCACCTTCGTTCGTTGATGACTGTTTCCCCTTTGGTCGTTGATGACTGTTTCACCTTCGTTCGTTGATGACTGTTTCACCTTTATTTCGTTGATGACCGTGACGATATTTGCATCAAAGGCAAGAGAATTATAAGCGAGAGTACCTTCTGTGTGTGTGTGTGTGCAACCGTTCAGTCCTTGGGAGCCAATCACAGACGTTCTCTTGTATACGTCCGTTGCAGACAATTGGGCCGTGCCTCGAGTATAGTACATCTGTTTTAAACGTACGAGAACGATCTGACTTTATTATTAAGTCTCTCTCTCTCTCTCTCTCTCTCTCTCTCTCTCTCTCTCTCTCTCTCTCTCTCACACAGAGGTAATCAGTATATGTATTATTAAACGAATTAAATACAGGTAATCATCGGGAACAACTCGCCTGACGATAAAAGAATTTTCCTTTTTTATTGTTCACAGTGTAATATTTTTTCCCCGCCTCTGGGACAGGTATATATACCTTGTAAATCCTTCACCTGGAGTTAATTATTTTGATGATAAACCTGGAGATTGTTTTTTTTTTTCCTTTCTCTTCTTCTCACCTGTTCTCTCCTCCCGTTCCCTCGTTATTCTTCTCCTCTCTCTCCTCCTATCCCTCCCTCCTCTCTTTCTTCCTGTCCCCCTCTCCTCTCTCTCCTCCTGTTCCCCCTGTCTCCCCTTGTCTCCTCTCTCCTCGCTTCACCTCTCCCCCACCAAACCCTCTCTCTTCCTCATCCTCCTCCCTCTCACCACCATCACATCTTCCACCTTTCCCCACTCCACCTCTCACCCCCCCCCCTATCCCTCACTCTCCCTACCTCCTCACTCTCCTCGCCTCCTCACTCTCCTCACCTCCTCACTCTCCTCACCTCCTCACTCTCCTCACCCTAACGTTAACCCACCCATTAGGACTCGATTCCAGTTTTAATAGGCAGGTAATGTTAAATTGTTGGGGGTCCATTTAACCAATTAGCATTTTTTAACATTGCCTTTGTTCATGTACTAAAATTTAACATCCCGTACATGCAATGGATTATTTGGGGGGGGGGGGGGAGGAGGGGGGGGTATGGTGTTGTTTATGGACCGAAATTAATGTGATTACAGGTATCAGACAGGTGTATCGAGGGTTTATATAAGTTAATGAACTCTTGAAGTAATGTTACATTGAAGTTTGAACCCTCCCCCCCCCCCTCCTGCCCCCCTCCTGCCCCCCCTCCCCTCTTTTCAGTTTATTTTACCTTGTGATTAAATATCCTAGTGCTAACCTAACCTAACCTCCCATAACTTGACACTAATCGCACCTTATTTAACCCAACCTAACCTATTCCCCCAGGTAGCGACAGGTAAAATAAGCTGGAGGGGAAAAATCATCAAGCAATCCAAATAATCGTTAAGTGTAGAGTATTATAAACGAGTTCTTGTGGAGCCTTGTAGAAGTAGATAAGTAGACTACAAGTTACCAGGTAGACAATGGGACTCTCTCTAGTAGATACTTACAATTGTGTGACTTTGATATAATTATGTAAGTATGGATTGTGTGGGTTTCTATGTACACGTGTAGGATCATATGTAATAGATAAGTTAGTTAAGTATGGAACTAAATACACACACACACACACACACACACTCTCACACACACAAACACTCACACACACACACACACACACACACACACACACACACACACACACACACACACACACACACACACACAGAAGAGGAAGAATTGGAAGGTAAATACGAGAATTATTGTATGTAAATGACACGATTCTTGATGTGGGAGATAACATAAGAGGTAGGGGAGACGGTGAGGGCCTTAGTCAGGGGGTTTGAGGTCCTTAGTCAGGGGGTTTGAGGTTCTTAGTCAGGGGGTTTGAGGTTCTGAGTCAGGAGGTTTGAAGTCCTTAGTCAGGGGGTTTAAGGTCCTGAGTCAGGGGGTTTAAGGTCCTGAGTCAGGGGGTTTAAGGTCCTGAGTCAGGGGGCTTGAGGTCCTGAGTCAGGGGGCTTACGTAATAAGGCGAGACGGAGTGGTGAATGTTGAGAGGTGAGAGTAGGTGATGTGATGATAGAAGGAGGAGGAGAAGAGGATGGAAATGGAGGGTGGTGACTTGGTAGAGAGATGTGGTAGATAGATATAAGACAATGGAAGGTAGGTGTGTGTGTGTGTGTGTGTGTGTGTGTGTGTGTGTGTGTGTGTGTGTTGTCCTCATACAACAATCAATTATTTACAACAGATCATTCAGGGTAAGGGAGCACCATGGACTCCTCCATCTTTCTCCTCCTCCTCCATCTTTCTCCTCCTCCTCCTCCTCCTCCATCCTTCTCTTCCTCCTCCACCCCTTTTCTTCTCCCCCATTATCATCCTTCATCTTTCTCTTCCTCCTCCAACCTTCCTCTCCTCCATCCTCCTCTGTCCTTCTCCTCCTCCTCCATTCTTCTCTTAGTCTTCTTCATTTTCCTCCTCCTCCTCCTCCTTCTCTGACAGCATCAACGTAAACACTTTCTGGGCGTTTAAAGGTTAATCAGACTCTTCACGTTAAACTCGAACGTTATAATTCGGTCAAACCTGTTGAGTACAATTCATTTTAGCATTTTCAAATAAATCATACATAGGCAATCATACATAAATGTTTAATCCAATATATATTTACATAACAATCATAGCTATGTAATTAGTCCAATCTTAACACTTACAATGAGCACTTAATTTACCATATTTTATGTTGCCACAGTGATAAACGATGCAATGGACACAGTCTACCTGTGTACACAATAAGTACCAGTTAAACTAACCTGGTTCCTCTTCTCTTATTCGGATAGATAACGTAGTGTAAAGTAACGAAATTTTGTCTGGTTCGATTCGTTAGTTCGAACCGTCTGTGTTAAATATCCTGCAGTTAGAAGGAAGATATTTTGAGAGTTGAGAACTTGGATAGATAATATAACCTGACTTGACCTAATTTGACCTGACCTGACCTAATTTGACCTGACAAAACCTAACCTAACCTAACTTAACCTGACCTAACCCAAATTTGACTCGAATCTCAGCTGGACTTAAAAGTGAATTGATTGTCGTGAATAGAATTACGTAAGGTGAAGAAGTGTAGCCGCCTTACTGAGAGAGCACCACAACCACCATTTCCTACCACCATAACCACTATCATACCACCACAACCACAATCTCATACCACCATAACCACATTCTCATACCACCATAACCACTATCACCACTATCACCATCACCACGATCCCACATCACCATCGTCCAAGAGGGCCGGGGCACTACTAGGCACCTCCAGTGTTTATTGATAAATTTAAAGCTTACAGACAGTTTGTGTTAACTCAGGTGACACTAATAATCCAGTCTCCCCTCCCTCCACCTTCTCTTATTGTGTCCCAGCCTTGTATCCCAGCCTTTCTCAGCCCTTCCCAGCTTTTGTTAGCCCAATATCTCAGTTATTCCCAGTCTTTCCCAGCCCAGTACACCAGTCCTTCTTAGCCCAGTAACCTAGTTTTCCTTTCTCTTCCCCCCATCTTCCTTGTTTCTCTCTCTCTCTCTCTCTCTCTCTCTCTCTCTCTCTCTCTCTCTCTCTCTCTCTTATTCTCTACACCTTTTATCCTTCACCCTTTCCCATCTCCTTTCTTCTCCGTTTATCCTTTCATTTCCTCCCTCGTCTCCCCCCTTTTCTTCCCCTCTCCACATCCTCCTTTCTATCCTCTTAACCTCTCCCACGCCCTTTTCCCTTTGCGTTTACCCTCGATACGGAGAGAGAGAGAGAGAGAGAGAGAGAGAGAGAGAGAGAGAGAGAGAGAGAGAGACCTATACCTATCATCTCACAGTCACTGCTGGGACTGAAGGGCAAGTAAACAGAAAGGTCACAAGCTTGTAGAGTAGCCGGACGGTAGCCTGAGAGCCGGACGGTAGCCTGAGAGATAGACGGTAGCCTGAGAGATGGACGGCAGCCTGAGAGCCGGACGGTATCCTGAGAGCCGGACGGTAGCTTGAGAGCCGGACGGTAGCTGAGAGCCGGACGGTATCCTGAGAGCCGAATGGTAGCCTGACAGTCGTACGGTAGCCTGACGGTCGCACAGGAGCCTAACAGTAGTGACAACAAGTTTGAAAGTTGTAGGGACGGGTTAGGTATGCTTAGAGAGACGCGCAGTGTGACAGACAAACAGACGTGCGGTTTTTAAAAGGAGTGACAGTTGTGTAGGAGGGAGGAGACAGGCACACAGACAGAGTAAATGGACAGAGAGAGAGAGAGAGAGAGAGAGAGAGAGAGAGAGAGAGAGAGAGAGAGACCCTACAACACATTAAAATATTAACCCCAGGAAAGTCTCTTACCTGCGACAGACAGACCAATAGACCAGACGGGAGGAGGGACGGGAAGACCTTCTAAAATATTCACCCAAGAAAAGGTCCCACAAACCCGACGTTGTCACTAATGAAGACTAAAGTAAAATTCTATTATCTGGTGGGAAGGAAGGAAGGAAGGAAGGAAGGAAGGAAGGAAGGGGAGAAGGAGGCACGGTGAGAGAGGATAAGGACAACTAGAAGGAGGAGGAAGGGATTGAAAGAGAATGAGAGAGATGAGGTGAGAAGAGAAGAAAAGAAGAGGGTGGAGGTGAAGAAGGAAGAGGGTCGATAGATGGAGGAGGAGGAGGTGGAGTCAGTTCACCTGAAGGAGAGAGAGAGAGAGAGAGGCTGTTAATTAGAATGACGACGGAGAGGACAAGAGAAGATAAAGAATAGGTCGAGAAAAAATCTAAAACAAGTTGAAAATATGACAAGGAAAATAGAGAGGAGGAGAAGAGCAGGAAGAGATGATGATGGGGGGGGGGAGGGAGATGAGATACGGTAATAAAGGAGGAGGAGGAGATGAGATGGAAGAGGGAAGGATTGAGAAGGACATTGATGTAAAGGGGAAGAACAAGTAAGAGAGAGAGAGAGAGAGAGAAGAATATTTTTTTTAAAGCATTATTTTTTTTTCGATTTTATATAAGTATCTTTTATTATTATTATTATTATAACCGTATATGCAGGTCAATAATATACCCTCACACCCTTATACTATATAATGACCAACGAAATTATTACATTGTATCTTATCTAAAAAGTTTACCTGAGAGACATCATCATGGCGTTGTATTCTGAGAACTGTGTTATTAAGATAATGAATTCCGGGAAACACAGCGAGGAGGTTTAAGGTGTATAATAATGGAGGGGAAATGGGGCTTGTAATAATGGGGAGGAGGGGGGTGGGATAAGGTTTGGTAAGAATGGGGGAAATAATGTGGGTGGGGAGGGGGGGGGGGTGGGTTGTAAGGGTGAACCATACATAACGCGTAGGAATATTTTTCTACAATATGGAGGAATTGAATATGAGAATCGTATTTAATTTTCTTAAGTGATTGATATCGTGTGAGGTAGTGATTGGTGCCTAAGAGGAGTGGGTTTTTTTGGGTGGAGAGAGAGAGAGAGAGAGAGAGAGAGAGAGAGAGAGAGACCATGTATAACTTCGTTCTCTGTACAAATTTATGCTTTAAACTCTTAGTAGTTAGTTAGACATGATTACCCAATTTACATTCGTTCCTATTACACACCATGACAAATAAAAATACACTAGTTACCCTTATAAAAGAAAACGGGGTAAATAAAGGGTATACCTCGATAAATTATGATTCAATTTGAAAAACTAAACAAAAAACAAATACTAAACGCTTCTCTATATGGATTTATCTGGAAATGGATAAATTTTGGTGAACATTCGCAATAAACTGGAGTGAAGAGAAGAATTTGTGTACCGTGTCCGCTGTAATAACGTGTTTACATTAATTTTCACCGAGGTAAAGATGGGGTGGTGTGTGTGTGTGTGTGTGTGTGTGTGTGTGTGTGTGTGTGTGTGTGTGTGTGTCTTGGTTACGGTACAGGGAACAAGATGGATGATGGTCGTAAGGTTGATTGAAACGCAGGTGTGTTGTGTTGTTATGGGGGGAATAAAGGTAAAATATCCATCAGGTTGGCCAGACCGAGTGGACATTAAAATGAACTGAGAGAGAGAGAGAGAGAGAGAGAGAGAGAGAGAGAGAGAGAGAGAGAGAGAGAGAGAGAGAGAGAGATTTTCTTCTGTAGGTAAGTTTAGAAATAAATTCATAATGCAACCATCATTGGCAACACTAACAAAAGATGAATAAATCAAATACAAAAAATAAATAAATCGATAAACCAGATGAAAAATACTTACGAATTTATTCAGAAAAAAAAATATATATTTCACTAAGAATTGAATTTATTCACTGATGATAAAATTGACGATACATTGATGTTCTTTCACTATTTAGTTAATTTAAAAGGCCAAAACCTACTGACCCGTTGCACAGAGTTGAGTAATGTTGCATACAAAATTGATACAGACTCTCATGAATTAATAAAGTACCGTGTGTTTGTAAATTAGTGAAAATATTGTAGTTATTTGTTAAGCTGATGTGGCTACAGTGACGTGCTGCCCATGTGTGAGGTATTTCAAACGTCAAAAGTTGTTCTGGTCTGTAAATATTAATGTAAAAGTTAATGTATATAATTATTATCAGTATTATTATTGGTGTTGTTGTTGTAGTTGTTGTTGTTATTTATTATTGTTATTTATTATTATTATTGTTGTTGTTATTTCTCTCAGATGTCAAGTCTTAAGTCTGTTTATATAAGGGGTGGTGGTGGTGGTGAGTGAATGAGTATGAATGAATGGGTGAATAAGAGAGTGAATGGCAGGATAAACAGGAGACAGACAGACAGACAGACAGAGGATGAATAAGTAAGTGAATGAATTAAAGACATTATTAATAAGGTGAATAACTATAGTAATACAGTGAATATATGAATAATAACACGTAACACATTTCATTTTGTTTGTATTTCTAAAAAAAAAAAAATATCGTCTTTTATAAATTTAATACGTGATATATAATTTCTTTGACTTGTACCGATGTCAGTGTTGCTTATTCATTATGGTAAGTGTAAAAAAAATATGAACATTGGCCAGTATTATTATATTCAAGTCTTCTCAACACACACACACACACACACACACACATGGTTTACACGTCGTATTCTTTTTATTATTACTTAAACACAAACTGACTGACACTCTTGCTTTTGTGTGTGTGTGTGTGTGTGTGTGTGTGTGTGTGTGTGCTAACTGTCTTAACTATTATATATCCTCTTTCATTTTTGTCAAAGTCAATTCACAGCTTTTGAAAGTTTAGGACATGTCAGGTTCCCTTCACAACTATTTTGTTATTGGAGAAAGTTGCAACACAGTCGTTAATATTATCACAGTAATGTTTATACGGAGGGGTATTGTCAGGTCCGCCCCCCCTGTCTGTCTGTGTGGCTGTCTGTCTGTCTGTCTCTGTGTCTGTCTGTCTGTCTGTCTGTCTGTGTGGCTGTCTGTCTGTCTGTCTGTCTGTCTGTCTGTCTGTCTGTCTTGTCAGTTTGCCAGTCTTCCAATTTGTTTATAAGGAGGGACGGGAGAGGGAGGGGGAGGAGAGGCAAGGGTGTGAGGGGGGAGGGAGGGGGAGGAGAGGCAAGGGTGTGAGGGGGGGGGAGAGGGAGGGGGAGGAGAGGCAAGGGTGTGAGGGGGGGAGGAGAGGGAGGGGGAGGAGAGGTAAGGGTGTGAGGGGGGGAGAGGGAGGGGGAGGAGAGGCAAGGGTGTGAGGGGGGGAGAGGGAGGGGGAGGAGAGACAAGGGTGTGAGGGGGGAGAGGGAGGGGGAGGAGAGGCAAGGGTGTAAGGGGGGAGAGGGAGGGGGAGGAGAGGCAAGGGTGTGAGGGGGGGAGAGGGAGGGGGAGGAGAGGCAAGGGTGTGAGGGGGGGAGAGGGAGGGGAGGAGAGGCAAGGGTGTGAGGGGGGGGGAGAGGGAGGGGAGGAGAGGCAAGGGTGTGAGGGGGGGGAGAGAAGGGGAAACAGAGATGACAGAGGAAAGGTGAGGGGAGAAACGAAAGAATAAATTGAGAGAGGGGAGAAAAGATGGGCGGGGGTGGGGGACCTAGGTGGGTGTAAACTTCACCGGGGAGAATTTAAACTCCCCACTTTACAAGGCTTGGTAACAGCGGAGGACAGTTTTCAGCTCAAAAGGTCCCGGAATGGTGTTAGTTTTTCCCCTCCTCAAAGTTTTACTTCAAATTACTTTTGGAAGTCGTTATCCTGTTGACCCGAGGAGGGCGGCCAAGTTATCTCCAGGATTAAAGGAGAGAGAGAGAGAGAGAGAGAGAGAGAGAGAGAGAGAGAGAGAGAGAGAGAGAGAATGTTTTTGTTTTTTTTTAATTAAGGGAAGGGGAGGGAGGTGGGCGGGGCGCGGCGGGTGCCACGTACATTTTGCCGCCCGCTTGACTCCTGACAACGATAGTCATAGGATTATCCCTTCCCCACGCCCACCCGCCCAGATACACCTACATCCGCGCCTACGCCCACCCATCTAGAGATAACCACACATCCGGCCAACCTCACTTCACCCCATTCATCCGGCCTAACACACACACACACACACACACACACACACACACACCACCTCACCCACACTGTGCTTGCTACCCTCTCAGAAACTAGTTCACCCAGTTGTTAACAAAACACACACACACACACACACACACACGAGAGTTTTTCAGCTTGGTTCAGACACTCTCCTCTCGGCGCCTCCAGCACGAACACATAAAGCAGATTGCCTCAGCTAGTCTACAACAGGAGAGGGAGGACAGTAACAATGGCTCTCTGGCTCTGGGATTCTCTGGAATATAAATTAAATCAGAACTACACCAGGATGCTGTAAAAGTGTGTTGTGTAGGAGGAGGGGCGGAAATTCAGCATCTCCACTTAACCTAACCTAACCTGACCAAGCTAACTACCTAACCTGACCTAACCTAACCTAACCTGACCAAGCTAACTTAACCTGACCTAACCTAACCTAACCTGACCAAGCTAACTTAACCTAACCTAACCTAACCTGACCAAGCTAACTTAACCTAACCTAACCTAACCTAACCTAACCTGACCAAACTAACCTAACCTAATGTTAATCCTGAACTTAACCTAACCTTAAGCATATCTAACCTAACTTAAAGCTTACCTAACTAAACTAACCTAGGTTGAACTAAGCTCACCTATATAACCTGATTTAACCAAGCTAACCTATCCTAAACTGACCTGACGTTATCTAGCCAGAGTTAACCTAACCTAACCTAACCCCAGGTCACGTGTGAGGATGGTTTACTCTGAGCTATGGCTGGAGGAAACTCGGGGGAAAGAAACTAATATAGAATAATGTTCAGGAGTGAGTGTTTCGTTGACTGACTGACTGACTTGACTGACCGACTGACTGATTGACTGACTGACTGACTTACTGTAATGACTGACCCGAACTGACTGACTGTAATGACTGGCCCGAGTGACTTAACTGACTGACTTATTCATTGATTGAACTGACTGACTAACTGACTTAACCTGACGTGAACTGACTGTCTGTTTTCTATTGGCTTAATTATTTATCGTGTACACAGAGACAGACACACACAGATACACAGACAGACATACACACAGACACACACACAGACACACCCACACAGACAGACAGATTTACGGAGCCATTTAACCTGGTGACCCCCAACCGCGTGGATTCTGCTGGGTCGAGATGCTCAGAGATTGATAAGTTAATGTTCGACTCAAAATGGCGCCCAATTAGTCCAGAGACTCGACTCGCCTTCAGTCACTTCCTAAGTCCTTATATACCAAGGTTAGGTTTGGTTAGGTTTGGTTAGGTTACGTTAGGGCGGGTTAGGTTAGGTTGGGATTAGGTTGGGATTAGGTTTGGTTAGGTTGGGTTAGGTTAGGTTAGGGCGGGTTAGGTTAGGTTGGGATTAGGTTTTGATTGGGTTTGGTTAGGTTGGGTTAGGTTACGTTAGGGCGGGTTAGGTTAGGTTGGGATTAGGTTGGGGTTAGGTTGGGTTAGGGCGGGTTTGGTTAGGTTTTGATTGGG
>CAUDMG010000881.1:977500-1102500 GCA_958450375.1 Homarus gammarus | reverse complement strand
CGTTCACTCGGGACATCATTATTCCGCTACGCAGCCGTTCATGATCGTTGGCTGGCCAGACTCACTCAAGACCGCGTCGTTTTAGCTACACACGTTCCTCACTGCTGCGGCTCGCCTGGAGATCAAATTCTAGTCATCAGCGAACGACGACGACGACGTGTGTGTGTAGCTTAATGATGACGTATATCTCCAGACGAAGACGTGTGTGTATTGCTTGATAGTGACGTGTGTACATCAGCTCGTCTGCAGTAATGAACGGGATGCATATTCATGACTGCTTCAGGTCGTTGAGATGCCTTTGAAGTTGAATCACACAGGTAGACTAACTAATGACCTGAACAACACAGGTGGACCTGAGGTGATAATAGACTCTTGACCATGGCCTGAACGACACAGGTAGTCTAAATAATGACCTGAACAATACAGGTAGCCCATCTTCCCCTTCCCCCTCCCCCACCATCTCTCCTCATCCCCCCCCCCTACCTCCATTCCCTCTCTCCAATTTCGGCATCTTATTGAAATTCTTGAGGTGTGTCGCCCCCCCTGCGTGGTGCTCGACCCAGGAGGTCACCCCCCCCCCCCACCTGACCTGTACTGTATATCATGCCTCTTCTTAATTACCAGAATGCAGAGTCTTGGGGGCAGCAGGTCTTGCCTCTTAGGACCTAGTGAAGGAGTTTAATGACCTCATAAGACACACATCTCAACCTGACGTCTTTCATCCACATCCTCGAGAAAAAAAATTTATTTGTCATACGATATTTATTTTATGTTTATAATGAGACTAATGAGAGCCTATCTAGTCGTGGTGGTTGAGTCTTGAGTGCAATTTTGGCACCATAATGACAAAGAGATAAGATCAGATGCCAGTTGCTTTTATTTTCTTCTTGAATCTTAAATATTTTTAGGATTTGTGTGTGTGTGTGTGTGTGTGTGTGTCTTGGGGATATTCGGTTTACGAGAGCTATAATTTTATGTTGACCGGATTGTCATAGCTATATTGTATTTAGGGAGACTACATCATGGAGGCTACGTCAGGGAGGCTACATTAAAGAACCTAGATTATGAATGCTATATCATATGGGCTACGTTAGGGAGACTACATCATGGAGGCTACCTCAGGAGGGGTACATCATGGAGGCTACGTCAGGAGGGCTACATCATGGAGGCTACCCCAGAGAGGCTACATTATAGAGGCAACGTTAGGAAGGCTACATTATGGAGGCTATGTTAGGAAGGCTACATTATAGGGTTTTCATGATGGATGCAACATCATATAGGCTACGTTAGGGAGGCTACATAATGGAAGATACATCAGGGAGGCTACATCATAGAGGCTACATTAACGAAGCTGCATCAGGGAAACTCGACGTTTAATCTATCATCATGTAACTCCGGGGTCTGATACACCTGTAATTAACCTGAAAGTACTACTTGTTAAGAAAAAAATCCCTGTAAACACTACTTAAAATCGGAAAGTATTTGGTAATTAACTTTTTGTACAACTTCACGAACGAGGTCAAATTATTTTCTAAGTTTAATAGTAACTAAAAAACCACAAAGTATTTTAATTTATAACTTTGGCAGATATTCGTAAAATGAACAAATTATTTACAAGTTTAATGTTAATTTACAAAAGGAGATGAGAATTTGGTATGTATGTCTGGTAGGAATTTATACAAGAGAACTATATATATATATGCAAAATTTAAGCTTGAATGAATTTCCCTCAAAATAAAGCGGGGTTATTTCAGCTTACTTGTTTTATAATGTCATTCGAGGCTTCAGAAGCAGTACTATATATGTCTTGTCTAATATGAACTTTGAGTAGACATGAGATGCGTTCAGTTATAACGTGAACTGCTGCTATGGCGGGTCACCTGAAGATTAGACACCCCTAGTTTATTAACTACTCCAATTTGCTAGCCCACACTGATTAGTCTTCAACTAGAATATGACTCCAATGTATGTGATCCACTGACCCATATATGCTGCTGGTGAATGTGATGTATTTCCTTCTTTGTGTACGAACCTCTGTCCTGCGTGGCAGTGAACAGTGGCATTACCCACATGAATCTGACCTATATATAGTGTCAATGAATATGATGCATTCTTTGTGTACGAACCTCTGTCCTGTATGGCAGTGAAAAGTGACATTACCCACATGAATCTGACCGACGTATATGTATGTATGTGTGCGTGTGTGCATGTATATGTACGTGTACATGTATATGTGTATGTATATACGCATATGTATGTATATGTGTGTGTGTGTGTGTTTACATATATGTATATGTACTGTCAATGAATATGATGCAAATCTTTGTGTACGAACCTCTGTCCTGCATGGCAGTGAACAGTGACATTATCCATATGAATCTGACCTCTATACATTTATAGTTGTTAATAAATATGATGTATTTCTTTGTGTATGAACCTCTGTCCTGCGTGACAGTGAGAAGTGATACCACCCTCAGTGTCAAGACCTGACTGAATTACTCAGAATAGGCAAACTGTACTACAAGCTCTGCCAATAAATTTGTTAAACTAAAAACAACCCTACCCTACACTACCCCACCCCTCCTGACCCTACCCCACCTGACCCTACCCCTCCTGACCGTACCCCACCTGACCGTACCCCACCTGACCGTACCCCTCCTGACCGTACCCCACCTGACCCTACCCCACCTGACCGTACCCCACCTGACCGTACCCCACCTGACCCGACCCTACCCCACCTGACCGTACCCCACCTGACCCGACCCTACCCCACCTGACCTGACCCTACCCTACCCCACCCCACCTGACCTGACCCTACCCCACCTGACCTTACCCGACCCTACCCTAGGTGGCTTTAGGGTATGTAATCATCATGTGAGACAAGCTAGGGTGCCTAATCTTCAGGTGAACCTTGTAAGTGAATATATTTTGCGTGGAATCACCTTAGTCAGGAAGGAAGGTCTTACTTAAGTTACGCTCGTCATTCAAGATGGCTGCCAAGATGGCGTCATAATTGCCACTGAGCCTCGAGTATAACAACTTCTGTCTTTTAATCACGAAAAAAAAAAAGTTCATTAACGAATCTTTTAGGAATCCGGGTCTAATTGCATTCTTTATTAACTGCTATCTGATTGGTCAGCTCGGGCTCGTTAGCTGTAACCTGATTGGTCAACTCGGACTCGTTTTCGGCTATGGTCATTAAAAGATAATCGTCGTGCTTGTTAGGAGGAGGAAGGTCTCGCTCTGCTTGATTCGCTCTGTTTCTTTCTCTGGTCAGACGGAGAGAGCCAGTCAGTGGTCGAGGACGAAGATAGGAAAAAAAATGGTGTTGGCCCAGGAGGGAGGGAGGGGTGTAGGGGAGGGAGGGAGGGGTGTAGGGGAGGGAGGGAGGGGCGTAGGGGAGGGAGGGAGGGAGAGGGAGAGAGGGGTGTAGTAGGGGAGGGAGGGAGGGGTGTAGGGGAGGGAGGGAGGGGTGTAGGGGAGGGAGGGAGGTGTGTAGTGGAGGGAGGGAGGGGTGTAGGGGAGGGAGGGGGGTAGGGGAGGGAGGGAGGGTGTAGGGGAGGGAGGGAGGGGTGTAGGGGAGGGAGGGAGGTGTGTAGTGGAGGGAGGGAGGGGTGTAGGGGAGGGAGGGAGGGAGGGAGGGGAGGGGTATAGGGGAGGGAGAGAGAGAGGGGTGTAGGGGAGGGAGGGAGGGGTGTAGGGGAGGGAGGGAGGGGTGTAGGGGAGGGAGGGAGGGAGGGGTGTATAGGGGAGGGAGGGAGGGAGGGGTGTAGGGGAGGGAGGGAGGGAGGGGCGTATAGGGGAGGGTGGGAGGGAGGGGTGTAGGGGAGGGAGGGAGGGGTGTAGGGGAGGGAGGGAGGGAGAGGGAGAGAGGGGTGTAGGGGACGCAGAGTGGGGTGGGGAGAGTAGGGAAGGAGGAGGAGGCGTGGATTAGGGGAGGGTGTGGCCTGTCAAGAGGTAAGATTTAATTAGCTATTAAATTTCTCTCTAACCCAAGTTCAACCTCCTCTCTCTCTCTCTCTCTCTCTCTCTCTCTCTCTCTCTCTCTCTCTCTTTCTCTCACCTCTCTCTCTCTCTCTCTCTCTCTCTCTCTCTCTCTCTCTCTCTCTCTAAAAAGTTAATTAATATCGAGCCAAACTATTATATATATTTTTTGTTGTTGTCTTTTTTATATATCATTACGAAATAAATCATTGGCAAGTATCAATGTCTTCAAGTTTATTTTCAATCTTTTAATATTATTTTATTTTTATTATTAATTAAGTTTTCTGGGGTTCTGGTGTCTGTTAAAACATGAATATTTTTTTTTTTATTAATTTTTTCCACTTTTTTGGTATAATTTTTTGCGATTTTTTTTCATATAGATTTTCAGTCTTAGATCAATTTTAGATATAAATATTTGTTGTAAATTTGTGTTAAGCCCTTTGTTAACGCCGCCCTCACCCCCTCTTGCCCTCACCCCCCCCCCCTTGCCCTCACCCCTCCCCCTTGCCCTCACCCCCCCTTCCCCCCCCAAAATGATTATTAATTTAAAATCCATCAAAGATTTATTTAATTAATTATTTGTTTTTACGTCTTGGTTCCATTAATTAACACATTAGTTCAAATCAGTTTCGGATCTTTTGTGGCATAAAAAATAAATAAATAATCAAATATTTTCGGTCGTAATTTTTTTTTTTATCTTTTACTTTTTTTTTTCTTTTTGCATCTAATTATTTTTTTTTTGTCTCAGAGTGAATGTTGTTAATTAAGGTATAACGAAGGCTTTAATTGGCGGCTCCTTTGCCTCTCTCTCTCTCTCTCTCTCTCTCTCTCTCTCTCTCTCTCTCTCTCTCTCTCTCTCTCTCTTTTCTCTTTGCCATTGTCTTCCCCCTCTTCCTCCTCCTCCTCTCCCCCTCCTCCTCTCCTCCCCTTCCTCTCCCCTCACCCCCCCCCTCCTCCTCCTTGTATCCGTGACTCAATAATATAATTGTCATCTCACCGCTTGGGTCGACTTTTTTCCCAATTATGCATCGATCAATTATTTCCCATGACGCGCTTACCTTTACCTGCTGATTGTGAGATTGTAATTTATATTTTGGGATTGTGTATCTGGGTTTGTGGGATTGTTTATACGATTTTGAGATTGTCTTAGTGTGTGTGTTTATGTGTGTGTGTTTATGTGTGTGTGTGTGTGTGTGTTTGTTTATATTCTCTTATTACAAACACTACAGAACAAACAATGATCGACAGTCACCACCACATAAACGTCACCCCTGATCTCACAGCTGTACCCAAACACGTACAAACACACATACTTACACAAGGCCCAACACATCCACCTCTTGCGTCATAGCTAAGGCACAGATAGATAAAAGCAAACCAAACAATGTCCTTTTGCGTCAGCTTAAACCAAACAATGTCCTTTTGCGTCAGCTTAAACCAAACAATGTCCTTTTGCGTCAGCTTAAACCAAACTTGTCCTCTTGCGTCAGCTCAAACCAAACATGGAAGAAACTTTTTCAAGATACTTAATTGTGATTATTTGTAATTCGTGTGACCTAACCTGACCTAACCTAACTTGAAATCATTATCGCCATCATTATCATCATTAACGTTGCTCATCATCATTGTAATTCATCGTCATTACCATCAATTATCATTATCCCTAAGCATTATTATTATTATTATTATTTTATTATTATTATTATTATTATTATTATTATTATTGTTACTTAAGGGAGAAACAATCAACGTGTGATATATGTACTACAGGGAACGTAATTGGTATTGTAAGTTAATAAAGGAAACTGCTATTTGTATGCATAGAGATGGAATATTATACTGTTTCATTTGACAGTGTTGTCCCGAGGAGGCAATAGAATTAAAGAAAAATGAGAGAGAGAGAGAGAGAGAGAGAGAGAGAGAGAGAGAGAAAAAAAATATAATTGGAGGGAGAAAACATGGAGAGACAAATGAGATTGAGAGACTTTGAGAGCGAGAGATTAAGAAAATTAGTAATTGGGAGAGTAAGATTGAGACAGAAGTGAATTAAATCCTCTCTCTCTCTCTCTCTCTCTCTCTCTCTCTCTCTCTCTCTCTCTACGCCATATGTACAATATCTAAAAACAAATTAAAATTCCTTCCTCTTCCCTCGCCCCCTTACCTGTTTCCTACCCTCCCCCTTCCCCCCCCTCTTCCCCCTATCCCACCTAACACCCCCCCCCCCTCCTCACCCACTTAACCCCTCACAGCAGCGCTCCATCCTGTCAACACAACGTCACCAAGGTACACACAAGTCGCTCCTCTCCTGATTGAAATGCGCCGTGAAAATCCCCAAAGAAAAATACTCAACTGAAAATGCCGAGTGAAAAGTCCGGTCGCGTTAAAATTCGGTCGCGGTAAAATCCAGTCGCGTTTCTGGTCAATACAGAACTTTGACAGGAATTTCTCGTATTTACTGAGTTTAAACGAGGTATAGAAGGTCTGATTATCTTTTTATATTTTTCCTTTCTGTATTTCGTGTTCTTTTTGCTTGTCATTTTGTCATGGGAATATAATATGAGGTGATGAATCTGGGGAGAGAGAGAGAGAGAGAGAGAGAGAGAGAGAGAGAGAGAGAGAGGTCTGTACGTATGTGGTGACCATGTAAATAATCGTTAATTTTTTTGTTGATTTTTTTTCGCCTTGTGAATTACTTTATGAATAAAATAGTGAGATTCCCGTGTGTGTGTGTGTGTGTGTGTGTGTGTGTGTGGTAACAGTTGTACCCAAGTTTTGTGGGGGTCTGGGGTGAGCATTAGCTACCATTGTGAGGCGTTAGGTTAGTTTCAGGATATCTTAAACCTAGACTAAGATGATTCGGGAACTATGTCATATTGATTATCCAAAACTAAACTTAGGACTAACAACTCGTTACACAAGACACAGTAGGACAGATCTCAGTCATTTAACTGTTTTGTGTCTGTCATAGCTGCCTGTCCTTCTGTCTCTCTCGGATAACAAAATGTGCGACCACTGTTAGCCTGAGATTAACTCCCAGTTACCAGACCCTGCCACGTGGAGGCCAGTGGTTCGTCTTAGGGCCCACCCACACAGGTAGTAACACGTTAGGCTGTATACCGCCCAAGCTCAAGGCTGAATCCAGATATGTCGGCGATGCCACCAGCAGGACTCGTCCTCCGGCACCATACATCCACCACCACTGGACCCCGCCTTGAACTCTCCCCCTCTATGTATGTGCGAGTCGGCCAGCCTAACCCGCCACCACCCGTTCACATGTTATTATGAATTTGATCTTCTATTTATGTTCAACTTTCTCTCTTTCTCTCCTTACCTGTCTGTCTGTCTATTTATTTGCTTACTTTTTTGCTTTTTTTTTCTCTTTTTCTTTGTTTGTCTGTTTATGTTTGTGTCCTTGCGTGTTTCTCTTTGTAACTCCTTCTATACACCCATTCGTGTTGCTTCTTTCTTTACTAAACTTTTTCTTATCATTATCATATATTGTAAGATAAAACACTGAAGTGTGTCTTGGGAGCGGCAGTTTCATATAAGTATTAGTATTGGTCATTTTAATTATATTTGTATTTATTCATATTTACAGTTATTTGTAGAGTTTCTTTACTTGTTATAAGGCATTGTGTGGGTGTATCAGTGTTTGGCTGTTGTACAGTACCGTATGGCGATGTTATCATTTTCCATCATTTTTTACTTTTTTATTGTTAGTTTTATTCTGAATAAGGGTTTATCTTGTTTCCAATATTCACACAAACACACACACACACACACACACACACACACACACACACACACACTCTTACCTGTCCACTAATTGAGGGGCGACCTGGAACCAATGTTACCTGATACTAGGCTGCCACGCCCTCCTCCTCCTCCTCCCGAGTGAGAGGTGTTGTGCTCTGCGGGTGTGCTGGTGAACTGGGAGGTGTGGCAATAAGAGCTGAAGGCGTGGCAGTGGGTAGGTCCCGGATGCATGGTAGGGGGGTGGTAGTGGTGGTTGAGGGTTGGAGTGGTGGTAGTGAAGTAAGGTACAATAGATAATGATGATGGTGGTGAAGGTGATGATGTATGGTAAAAGATCGTGGTAGTGTAGTGATGATTTAAGTACTGATGCTGGTAGACGATGGTGGTAGTGTAAAATAGATAATGGTAATAGTGGTGGTTAACGTGTATACGACTATTAACCACTTGAGAATACACCGACCTAAGCTGTGGTCAGAATTAAATCCCTTCGTTCATAAATTTATCACAACATTACCTAATTATTATCTTCTACAGGTATACGTGAAACAATATTATCCCACATACAGTATTTTATAAGCTTTTCTCCAGGTGCATCAACTTCACCACAACAGCCGAGGAGAAATAATACCATAATGTGACTGTATAGAGAGAGAGTTAAAGTTACAGTAGAGTTACAGTAAGTGGGGCGGTATTTCAGAACTCTGCAGCTCACCTTTGAAGTGGCAGGTATCAACCCCCCCCCCCCTACACAGTCTTCATGGTAGGAGAGGAGGGGGTGGTCAGTAACGTGTGTTGGTACCAATTGTTGACTACACTGTCTGTCTTTCTGTCTCTGTCTGTCATCGCGTTACTTTCATAAGAGAGACAGTCATATTCTCCCTCTGTCTTTTTCTTTATATTATTAAATTTGATAAAAGTAAATAATTAAATTAGTTACTTGATGATTTATGTGAAAGTTGACATGAGGGAAAATACTCAGGATATTAGTTAAGTTTTAAGTCAGAATATTTAGTCTTAAGTGAGAATATTAAGAGTCTCAAGTTTAAGAGCTCATGGGCAAGTTTCAAGTCAAGTCAAGTCAGATTACACCCGAGTCCAAATCAAGTCCCAAGTTCACAAAAGTAGGACTTGAGTTGGACATAAGTCTCAGCCACATACTCCGCGTCCCCATTTCTGCTTGAAAAATTATAAGTACTTCTCAAGTCAGTAAAGTTACCGGATTTTACTTATAAACTATAGTATGCAAATGAGTGAAACGGCCACAAACCAAGTCTGGTCTCCTTCCAGTGATCAAATTTAGAACTTATCTCATTTACATACTTATGGTAATTTATGGTAATTTCAGGTAATGATTCTGTTTTCAAATAGACTTTATCATTTTAAATATATATGAAATTAATAATAGCATTTAAATTATCATGGTCTTTGTATTTATTTCTTATAGGACTAAATTTAATTTCGTATATACATTACTTACTTCATTTGCATATTAGGATCCTTAGCTTAATTTAACTAAACAAGCCAAACTTTTTTTTTTTTACATATGAATAATAATGCTCTGTCTATAGGCCTATTTATTACACATAACAGTATTATTTTCCGTGGTGGTCCTTATGTATCGAGTCTGAGTACGATGACTCGGCCCCCTTGCGTACAATGTCATCGTACTCAAGGGAACTGGATATCGTTTTATTCATAGGGTTAAGACATCGTACTCAAGAGATTAAGTCATTGTACTCGTGGGTTTAATTAATTGTACTCGGAGGGTTAAGGCGGTTGATAAATGGTGGATATTGAAGGAGGAGGAGGAGGAGGAGGTAGGTGGAAGAGGTAGGAGGAGGAGGAGAAGATAGGTAGAAGAGGTAGGAGAAGGAGATAGGTGGAAGAGGAGGAGGAAGAAGAAGAAAGAGAAGGACGAAGAAGAGGAGGAAGAAGAAAAAGAGGGTGAGAAGGAGGAAGAAGAGGAGGGGAGAGGGGGGGAGGAGGAGGGAGAAATAGAGGAAGAAGAAGTACTGCAGGGAAGGAGGGGGAGGAGGAGGAGGAAGAAGAAGAAGAAGAAGAGGACGAGGAGGAGGAGGAGACCGTAAAATTACTAATTAAGTGGACAGTGATCAAGCAAAACCTCCTATGAAAAATTACCTCCTCAGTCAAGTGTCTTCTCTCTCCCTCCTAGTCAATTTACGTTCCAAAGGTGACTCGATATATGATGTCTCACCTTTGGTAACTTTGTGGCGTTAGTAACTCTCACTTAACGGACACTTAACTTACTTTATACTTTATGATTACTTTAAAGTTAATAATTGTATGTTAGGTTTTGTTACGTTACGTCTTATTAGGTTAGGTTAGGTTAGGTTAGGTTAGGTTAGGTTAGGTTAGGTTGTTTAATCAGCTTGAGTGTCTAATCTTCAGATGATAATAACATTGTATCCCGGTATAGCAGTAATTTATTCTGGCTGGCACTGTGGGGATGGAATTCCAATTTGCACATTTATCTCTCTCTCTCTCTCTCTCTCTCTCTCTCTCTCTCTCTCTCTCTCTCTCTCTCTCTCTCTCTCTCTGTACAGTCGGTTCACTAAACAACACTGGACAGGAAATGTCTTGAGGTTCCCGCTGGTTTGTTATTTACTTAAAGAACAAATAAAAAGTTTTCCATTTTACAAGAGAACATTATTGCCGTTTACTTGGTATGTGATTGCAATAACCAGTACCTGCATTGCAATAACTTTGATCGTAATTTCGTTGATCAGTAAGCTAGTACAGTGATTAATATCGTGATTGCAATTAACAACCTCATGATTGAAGTAAACAGGTCCGTCCGTCAATTACACTAACGTGATTATAATAGTCATTGCAATAACCGGTACCGAGATTACAAAGGGGGTCTATCATTGATGTTATTGCAGAGGAATTACCAGCAACGTTATTGCATGTGGTTGATAATAGTGGTGTGATTACGGGAGCGAAAGCAGGTAAATTGTTGGGTAATTGGCAGGTCAAACAGATTCCATTTGCCTTATGAGGTCCTGGCGATGACCCGAGTTAAGGTGAGAGAGAGAGAGAGAGAGAGAGAGAGAGAGAGAGAGAGAGGAGAGTTGTTGTTGTGTTTTATTATTATTATTATTATTATTACCAATTATTATTTTTGTTTTTCTCATCCTCTTCGTTAAGCTCTCACCAAGATAACAGGAGTAAATAATTATATCCTTGGTAAACAGTAAACAGTCTTCTTCTCCAAACACACAAGACACAAGACAAACATACACACAGATAATACTCTTAACCATGCCATGATAATTACGAGTTGACCTTTGACCTTATAAGTAGGCCAGACAAGGCTATTAAACTGTGTACCCTGATTGAATGTAGGGAAAATCATGTAATAAAAATAACAGGAACAGAATCACAAGCATAAAATCACAGGCATAAAGTCATGAACAAATTAACATAACTTTTATAAATTTTTTTTCTAGAACAATTTATATTCTATAAAATAAATCCAAGCCAAAATTGTGACTTTTTTTCCCCTGTGATTTTTTTTTTTTTTTTTTTTTTTTTTTACTTCGTTTTCGTACGACTTTTGTTATAACTTTTGTCCTATGATTTATCTATTGTATTTTCGTCTATATTTTTCCCCCTCTATACAAGACCTAATATTAGCTGTATAATGTGATTGAAGTGAAAACAAAAATAAAAGCGAAATTGTGTTTGAGAAAAATAGAAACCCAAAAAATAATATAAATAAGTAAATACCATAATGTAAATATATGTAAAATAAAGAATAAATTGGAATAGATATGTTTTACAATTTTCCGTGGTCGATTTTTTTTTTTTTTTTTTACTAGTTGTTGTAGGAGATGTGGGGTTGTCTTAAGTAGGCCAGTAAGGTCTTGCTTGTTGACTCTACCACACCCTGTAACCCCACACCCTGTAACCCCACACCCTGTCACCCACACCCTGTCACGGTGTCGCCCTGGCCCTAATTGTGACCATAATAATATGATTGTGATAAATTATATGAATACAATGGTGATAATAGTGAGCAAAAAAATAATCCGGATAATGATAATAATAATAATAATAATAATCCTGATAATATAATAGTAATAACCCGAGTAATATAATAATAATAATAATCCGGGTTATAAAAATAATAATAATCCGGGTCATAAAAATATTAATAACCAGGGTAATAAAAAATAATAATAATCCGGGTAATAATAATAATAAAAATAAATGCAAATCAGAAGAACGATGTAGATAGAAGAATTAAATAGTAACACCGAATAAATAAGAAGGAACTAATGGGATAATGATAACGGATGGAGATAGACGAAGAAAGTGATGAAAGAGTAATTACAACACACAGGTGAACAGATGGAAGAGATTAAGTCATTAGTGTCGCTGTAAGTAAACTGAACTGACACTGGCACGCTAGTCTCTCTCTCTCTCTCTCTCTCTCTCTCTCTCTCTCTCTCTCTCTCTCTCTCTCTCTCGCTTGTTGGTTATTTGTCAACTTTTCTTTAAACCTATTTATTTCTCTCTTCTGTTCCTCCTCCTTCTCCTCCCCCTCTTCCCTCTCCTCCTCTTCTTCCCTCTCCTCCTCCTCCAGATTAGCCTCGTTACGGCCTCACCCTCGAACTGGATGCTGCGTGTCACTTGGGGATGAATCTTATGATGCGAAAATTTACCTGAGGTCGAGACTTGTTCTTAGTGTGTGTGTGTGTGTGTGTGTACAGTGTGTGTACAGTGTGTGTGTGTGTGTGTGTGTATGTGTGTGTGTGAGGGAGGGGGGAGCGAGCGGAGTGGTGGAGGGAAGATGTTTTGAGGGAGGGAAGGGGGTATAAGGGAGTGATGGAAGGGGAGTGTTTGACGGAGGGAAGGGGAAGTATGAGGGAGGGGGGGGAAGTATGAGGGAGGGGTGGCGTGTGTGTGTGTGAAGAAAAGGGGGCTAGATAGGGTGGATGGTCAGAAGAATGGATGAGAGGGAGGGATGTGTGATGGGTGGAATGGGTGGATGGTTAGAGAAAGTGCGTGTGTGGAGTGAAAGTGAGTGAAAGGGAAAGAAAATGAGAGAAAGATTAAACTACCAGAAGATGAGGAGAGAAAGTAAAAATAATAAACAAAGGAAAAAAAAAACACCGAAAGATTAAGAGAAACAAAGGGAAAGAGAAGAGAAAAAGAGGGAGATGGAAGAAAGATAACGAAATGGAAATGGATAAAGATGAAAAATAACGACACCTTAACGACCATGGATAATTTAAGGAAGGCAAGAAGGAACGAGAATTTTATGATAACGGCACACACACACACACACACACACACACACACGAGACAATGAAGGCCTTACCCAATACTAAACACAGTCTGCATGACCACCAAGTACATAGCAAGAGTTATGTATCTCCATATGTTATCGCCAGCACGCACACCTCATTCTGCTTTGTGATACAGTGTGTGTTGTTTAGGTCGCTGTGTTTTATTTTGTTTTGTTTTAATATTAGTGAGGCCATAAAATATATAATGAAATTTGTTGTGTTTTTCGGTCAACTCGTAAAATTTGTGATTGCAGTTTATTTTTTTTTTTTTGTGGATTCCAGTTTTCTTTGGCTATTATTATTATTATTATTATTATTATTATTATTCCCCCAAATTGTGAGTAAATATGATTTTTTCTTATTACTAATCCCAAAAATAATACAATAGGGTGATTTATTTAATATGTAAAACCCACACAAAATTCAATTGATTCTCAGTCGGTAAACTCACCCAAAATAAGAGAATACGCGAAAATCATCCTTAAGGAGGTACAAGATAACTGGGTCACTGTCATAGGAATATTTACATAGGAAGAGGAAAGTAACTTACCCACTTTCCCTTTCATAGGTTTTAAGTTCACCTCCTTCCTAACTGATGCAGGTGTAGTGTACTGATAACACACACCTGTACTACACCTGTGCTTACACCTGTGGGTTAAGATCAGTACAGCAGCGACAACTTGGTTTATGTTTGTGTGTCGTGTTGGTTTATATTTTCCTCCGTGTGTAAGTTCCGGTAGGTGTGAGACTTTCGTGTCTTGACCTTTGCGTTTCGTGACCTTTGATGACCCTTACTTTTAATGACCTCTGAACCCTGACATGACGTATCTTATTCATAACTTGGCGTCTTTTTACATCATAATAGATAATGGTAATAATAATGATGACACTGACTTATATAAATGTACTAAAATGATAAATATAGTCAATAATTATCTCTCTCCTCGGTATATGTTTTAAGTGTATAAAGTCTCTCGGCTTATCTCAACAAATCGGTATGTCTCTCAGTAGCGGATCCATTTTTCTCAGTTTATGTCACTTTTGCTCAGTCAATCTTTCAGCTTGTCTCAGTATGTCAGTAAATCTCTCAGTATATCAGAAAATATATCAATATATTACAGTAAATATTTCAATATATCTCTCAGCTTGTCTCAGTAAATCTCTCAGAACATCTCAGTAAATCTATCTGTCAATATATTTCTCTCAGTAAATCGTGCAACAACGACACCAATGTTCAAGGGAACTATTTTTAGTGGTATTTGAAGCAGTCCTTATGACCACCGCCCTTCCTCACCTACCACCCACCCACCCACCCACCCACACACCCACACCCTTACCCACCCACTGACTGAACCACTTTAAGCTGACCTGGCCCGTTCACACCGAAGTCCTTCTCTCCTGCACCCCCGGCTGCCGTGATTGGTGTAGCCCCGCCTCTTGAGTGCATTTTATGAGATCTTAGTCACCCTTGTATTAGTGAGTGTATTGCCTGTTCTCTCGTCTCCTAATGAGGTGTTAAAAGTCCATGAGGGTCACCTGAAGATTAGACACTCCTGTTTATTTCACTTTGGAGATTAATTACATGAACCCAAACCTTTTTTAGCCTAGCCAACCCGACCCGACCCGACCCGACCCGACCCAAGTCTAAGAGATAGATATTAGCTGCGTTAAAAGTGTCTTTAAAATCATCCCTCTTGTACGAATATCATCTATCAGTAAGGTCAGAACAACCCACCATTTAAGGAGAAGCTTGTCATCGTCACACACACACACACACACACACAGAGGAGGGTAGCGACACCTTGGCGTTTACACTTCTTCTTGTGAGTGTTTAGGAATGACCTGAGAGCGTATCCCTTTAATAAGAGCACGAATCATCCTTCTATCATTCTTTGGTCACGGATAATTAGCCTCGGAGTGAAGGTTATAGTTGAGTAGGATGATCTTTATAAGGCTCGGTAACCAGCCCCCGTCACCACTGCGGCCACGCCCCTTCTTGGCACACTAGGTGGGTGGGTGGGTAGTGGAAGACACCGGGGTGGAGGCTGTAGGATAGTGGAGGAGGAGGAGGAGGAAGAGTTGGAGGGGTAGAAGGGTGGAAGAGGAGGAGGAGGAGGGACCAGAACAAATGTGTGGACCCAGATTGTGTCATCAGTCAGTGAGGGAGAGAGAGTTGGTGGTGATGGGGGGAGTTGGTGATAGTAATGGAGGGAGAAGTGTATTTCTAGGTTGGTAAGAGAGAGAGAGAGAGAGAGAGAGAGAGAGAGAGAGAGAGAGAGAGAGAGAGAGAGAGCAGGACACACCCTTTAGAGCTAAGTGCTTGGTTCACTGTTTACGTTTTTTGGCTACAGACCTGGCAAGCCGTACGTGCTGGAGCATATACAAACTGTACAGTGACTTGAGTCCTTGCCGGAGCGTGAAGGTGGCTGACAGGTACTGCAGGTCGGCAGGCAGGTCGGCAGACAGGTCGGCAGGTTGCGATATCTTTTCGTGTGGTCGTGTCAGATCATTGTACTGTAGCAGCGTGGCATAGTAGCGGGTGGTGGCTTTTAGGGGGTTAAAATCTCTCTCTCTCTCTCTCTCTCTCTCTCTCTCTCTCTCTCTCTCTCTCTCTCTCTCTCTCTCTCTGTGACTATGATTGTGCACGTAACATTTACGTACACGCTGCTTCTATGTGAAGTTGAGGTTTAAAGTGTACGTCGTATGTACACACACCAGGTACGCTTGAATACACATACACACATTTATACATACACTAGGTATGTGTACACCATCAAATGAACACACACACACACAGAAAGGTCATAAAGGCGTTGGTAAATAAGTTAAAAACAAGTTGGAAAATGAATTTCTCTCCTCTGACACAGAGGTTGACCTCCCGTGACCCTCCAAGGCCTAGAGGGGGCGGGGTTTATTATTATTATTATTATTATTATTATTATTATTATTATTATTTTTATTATTATTATTATTGTTGTTGTTGTTGTTGTCCATAGTGTTGTTTGTATTTAATGGGATTCCGTAGGGGAAGTATCCTAAGATCTTTGGTTATTCTTCCTTCGTAACAATTCCTCGTGATTAAGTTTTTTTCCCATAAGATTTTTTATTCTGTGGTTACCTTGGGATGGATTAAGATAGCTTAGGTTAGGTTAGGTTAGGTTAGGTTAGGTTAGGTTAGGTTACAATAAGTGACAATAGGTGTTGTACTTGTATCGGTTTTTGTTTTATTTGTTATGGTCTATTAACTCGTAGAGGTATGGCAAGGCAGAGAATGTTGGCGTTATGAGAAATGTCTAGTCTCG
This sequence comes from Homarus gammarus, assembly GCA_958450375.1. NCBI lineage: Eukaryota > Metazoa > Arthropoda > Malacostraca > Decapoda > Nephropidae > Homarus > Homarus gammarus. The sequence continues at coordinate 1,086,143 of CAUDMG010000881.1, read as the reverse complement.
CGGTTCTAGCCTACTTTATATATATATATATATATATATATATATATATATATATATATATATATATATATATATATAAGAAGAAGAAGCAGAAACTACGCTAATTTCTAATATAAAAAAGTCAAGTGTTGTGTTAGGTGAACCTGTGAAGCCGCCAGTACTTGACCTGGAGTTAAGAAGGCGAGGGGTGATAATTAGGCACTTCGTCAGTGGCTGTTATTAACGTGTCACGGAGCGGCAAGCATCAACATGGGAGAGGTTTTGAGGCAGCCCTCAGCCCTCCCTCAGACCCTAGCCCTCAACCCCTTTCTTTACACAGTACTTTCCCTCTTGTCAATCCCTTGAGATAATGTTTTTAATTCTGGTTTTGTGTTTTTGTCGACTAAAATTTCCGCCTTTTCGGACTTTGCTGCTGGATGTTGTTTTATTTATTTGTTTCAGTTGTTTTGGCTGTTTTAATATCTTTGTTTACTTGTTCTTTTCAATACTTTTCTTATTGTTAAAATTAAGTAGTTTTATATGATGTTTTACAGAGGAGTTTAAAATTCAGTTGATATTTATCGCCATCGTCTCTCTCTCTCTCTCTCTCTCTCTCTCTCTCTCTCTCTCTCTCTCTCTCTCTCTCTCTCTCTCTCTCTCTCTCTCTCAAAATAGCTGATTTGTGTCTGTCGACCATTGAACTGAGAGAGCGAAGTGAATAGACTAATCAACGGTAGAGAGTTGTGGGTGGATGGTGAGGTGGATGAGAGTAGAATGTGGATGGGTGGATGGTGAGGTGGATGAGAGTAGAATGTGGATGGGTGGATGGATGGAGTAGAAGGATAGAGATAGGGAGGGGGAAGGGAGGGGTTGGGGGAAGATATTTGGGAGGGGGGGGAGGGAGGTGGAGAAGGGGAGTTAGCTGGAAATGATAGTGGTGTGTGTGTGTGTGTGTGTGTGTGTGTGTGTGTGTGTGGAGAGAGAGAGATAATTAATCTCCCCAGAACGTGCACCCCATTATTCACCCTCCTCCCCACTATTGTTGCTGCTGCTGCCTCTTGACCTTCACCCCACACCCCGTCTCCTCCCCTCCCCTCTCCAAGACCAGGTCCCCCTCCTTCCTCCTCTTTCCCTCCCCACCTTGTTGATGACTTCCCCAGCAGGCAACAACCTCCCCTCCCACTCCCTTCCTCTCCCCACTCACTCCCTCTCCCCACCACCACCACTCCCCTTTGAAAGATGAGCTTTTGTACGCTCTCTCCTTCCCGGGAATCACTCAGTAGTCAAGCCATTCAGTCGATCTGTCAAATCAGTCGATCATCAAAGTCATCCTGTCACTCAGTCAATTACTTATAGTGGCATTCTTCTTTGAGCCAGTCAGCCATTTGGTCAGTCACTCAGTCAGTCATTCAGTCAGTCAGTTTAACTATCGATCAGTCAGTCAACCAGAAAACAAAAACGAAAAAAAAAATGAAGGAAATTTAAACACATTCATCAAGCTTTTCTTCCGTCCTCTTGTCAGCCATTTTCCTCCCCAATCATTTCAGCCAATCCTTCCCAATCATCTCTGATCTTCTTTGGGCGATACACGAGACGTTTCCAATCATCGTCCTGCAACATGTAACCAGTCGTGTGAGAATACAATCATTCCCAATCGTCCCCTAAATCATCTTCAAATCTGTTTACAATTTTTTATAGTAGCCAATTCTATCTAATCTCTCTTAATCGGATTGGTAATAGCCAACTAATCTCTATCGTTTCATATCTCTTGAATAGTCTCTGCCATACCCAATCTCTTCACGGGTCTTTGTCAGTAGCTAATCATTACCAGTTGCGTTACGGCTCGGTGGAATATCCAATAATTTCTAATCGCCCGGCTCTTCGTCGTCATTAACTGCACCATCGTTTTACTGAGGATTTCACCCTCTTGATACAAACCTCTTCCACCTCGATAGACTCTTCTCGTAGCCTCTTCATCTCCACTTTTATCATCTATTGCTCCTTCCACCGTCTTCCGTCTTTTCATTTCTGTAGAGTTAAAATTGGTAGATATTTTCCTCTGTTTCTTCGTCTTCTTTCGGGTCTTCTTCATTGTTCTTGTTTTCTTCTTTGTCTCTTGTGTTCTTATTCTTGTTATTTCTTCATTAACACCGTATGACGTCTCTTGTTTCTCATTTATTTATGTATTTTTCTTCTCTTCTCTTCTCTTCTCTGTTCCTTACTTAAATATTTATTCCACTTTCTTAATTACAACGTCCAATACCTTCTCTTCCCACGCATTTATCACCATCTACTACATGTTCCCTCTTCGTAATCATCACATAATATGAGGTTCTTCCCTTTATTTATCATCCATCTTTGTCGTCTATATCATTTACAGAATTATATGGTGTTTCGGTGTTTTGTATTCCACCTATTTATCACGTCTTTACTAATTCCCTCTTAATTATTACGGTCTTGTTTACCTCTTAATTGCCTTAATCTCAGGTCATTTATCACCTGTTGTGTCGAGTCTACCACCTGTTGCCGTGTGTGAAGGTGATTCCCTGTGGTAAGTTACGTCTTTCACCTGAAGATTAGGCACCCTGGTTTATTTCACCTTATGGTTCAACATTAATGACTGCCTAACCTAACCTAACCAAGCCAGATAGCGTTGTGAGGTTAATTATATCATTATAATAGTCTTGGGGGAGGGGAGGGGGGGGGGGTAGCTCAGAAAACATATATTGGGTTGTTTATTCAGATTAAAATTTATTAAATGGTGTCTATTTTTGACCCGTTACGTCTGTATTAGTGACTTGTTTCAGACGCGTATGGTTTGGTCTAGGATAATATACTACATCAATTCATAATATTGACCTCTTTAGTTCAGGTAACCTAGATGTTGTGTGACCTTTGACCTGTGTTATGTAGGGCCTGTATTAACCCTATCTATCTTACCCCAGTACACACACACACACACACACACACACACACTCTCTCTCTCTCTCTCTCTCTCTCTCTCTCTCTCTCTCTCTCTCTCTCTCTCTCTCTCTCTCTCTCTTTCACCCCCCCCACCTCTCCCACCCATCATCATCATCATCTCAACACCGAGAGAAATTTTCCTCATCACCACAAACAAACACCATCTAGGTCATTTTCTAGGACGAGGGCACGAGAGGGGGCGGGCGAACGTGCGTCCGTCTAGCCGTAGCTTCCCCAACCATGTCATTGGGCGGTGGAGGGGAACGCCATCCCAGACACTTGATTGCCCTCACTGGCGGTGTATTCGATGGCACGGGCCACTGTATACTTGTATTTTAAACACCCTAACCTCCCCTTCCCTCTTCCTCCCCCATCCCCTTCCTCCCCCATCCCCTTCCCCCCATCCTCTTCCTCCCCCATCCTCTTCCTCCCCATCCTCTTCCTCCCCATCCCCTTCCTCCCCATCCCCTTCCTCCCCATCCCCTTCCTCCCCATCCCCTTCCTCCCCCATCTCCTCCTTTCCCCTCCTCCCTCCTCTCCTCTCCCCTGTTGGTGTTGCAATCGGCTTTAACCGGCCCTCTAATTACATATCATCCAACAGGCCATCGGACCGATTAAAGTCGGACGCGTAGTGTTCGGTGATGTAATGAATGCCTAGTAAGTATAACCTTGGCCGTAGAGGATTATAGGAGGGGAAAAAACAATAATAATATAGGCTTTGTATGGCTGGTGTCGTGAGGCCCAAGTAGGGGGGGGGTAGACTGGGGGGTGGAATATAGTGCAGAATTCTTTGAGGCGTTTAAGGGGTATTGGGGAGGGAGGGAGTGAGGGAGTGGAGTGAGGGAGGGAGGGAGGGAGTGGAGTGAGGGAGTGGAGTGAGGGAGGGAGGGAGGGAGTGGAGTGGAGTGAGGGAGGGAGTGGAGTGGAGGGAGTGGAGTGGAGGGAGGGAGTGGAGTGAGGGAGTGGAGTGAGGGAGGGAGGGAGGGAGTGGAGTGGAGTGAGGGAGTGGAGGGAGGGAGTGGAGTGGAGTTGAGTGAGGGAGTGGAGTGAGGGAGGGGAGTGAGGGAGGGGAGTGAGGGAGTGGAGTGGAGGGAATTGAATTTGAATTTGAATTTGGTCACGTACAGCGGCTCGTTTCTTGTGCACCCCATACTCACAAAGGGTGTATATAACAGTCCCCAGTAGTCAGAATATTATGGGATTGAATGTTACAGACTATTTCAAATACATTGTTTGTTTAGTTCTGTACATAGAAAGTAACTTGTTCACAAATGCGTGAGTACAGCAGTGTGAGGCAGTATGTCTGGCCACACACTTTGTTATTCACATTTGCGCGAGAGGTATTCAAGCACATTGTGCGGTTGTTTCTATGCGTGGGAAATGATATAGCTACTTAGTGCAAAAAAGTGGAAACAATTTAAATATGTCGGCTTGGACCAGTCCCTAAAAGGTTTTATTTTCACACAGTCAAGTACGTAGTGTTGGAGTGTGTGGCCATATGTCTGGCCACACACTTTACATTTGGTCTTATTCACATCTGCTTGAGGAACATACTGCCAAAGGTACTTATATCCTAACCTTAGTCTAGCGGTTACAACATCTTGTAATCTAGTGATTTTGTTACTTGTTCCATATACATGTTTCACTTGATACATCTCATCATGGTAAACAATGGATCGACTGTTTTGACTGTTACCTGTTTACACTTATTTTCTTGCCTATAATTCACCAACAAGCTCTTCCCGATTACAGTTTTAAGGCATTTTTTTACAGTCCTAGATTGTATTAAATGGTGAGGATACGACTATATAGGTTGGTTCTACTCAGTTATCCTCACCCATTAACCCATCACCCATCAACTTATCACCCATTAACCCATCACCCATTAACCCATCACCCATTAACCCATCACCCATTAACGCATCACCCATTAACCCATCACCCATTAACGCATCACCCATTAACTCATCACCCATTAACTCATCACCCATTAACCCATCACCCAATAACCCCTTACCCATTAACTTATCATCCATTAACTTATTATCTGTTGACCGATTCACCCAACACCCATTAACATATCACCTAATAACCCATCACCCATTAACCTATCGCCTAATAACCCATCACCCATTAACCCATTAACTTATCACCTACTTAACCCACACATCTATTAACCCATCACCCATTAACCTGTCATCCATAAAATTATCACCTATTAACCCATTCGCCCATGTAAACAGAGTGTGACCTTTCATAAACCTAAGATAACGGGGTCGTAAACCTAAGATAACGAGGTCGTAAACCTAAGATAACGGGGTCGTAAACCTAAGATAAGAGGGTCGTAAACCTAATTTGGCGCATTGTATAAAAAACCCTACGTTATCTTTAAGTGTGACGCAACGCAAAACTTACCTTAACGCAACACAAAACTGACCCTAACTCAAAGCAAAATTCGGAAACTGACACTAACACAAAACTCGCAAAACTTACCTTAACGCAACGCAAAACTGACCCTAACGCAACGCAAAACTGACAGTGATGTAACGCAAACTCAGCAAAACACGACGCAAATTGGCGCGTGGCTCATCGCTGCAAAAGTTGACCCTATTTATCATACTAACTCATACAATCACTCATACTTAACTCTCTCCCTCTCTCTCTTGAAGTGTATGGGTGGGGGGTGGAGGGGGAAGTAGGTGGGGGTAGGGGGAAGGAGGTTGGTAGGGGAAGAAGGTGGTGGAGGCGGGGGAAGAGAAGAAGGTTGGGAGGGGAAGGGAGGTGGGGGTGGTGGGGGGAAGGGAAGGAGGTGGAGGTAGGGGATGGTGAAAGAGGTATTTTATATGTGTAGTCATTAGTTATACGCAGGTCCTTCCTTCCTTCCTTCCTTCCTTCCTTCCTTAAAACACATCGTCTGAAGGTTTCTATTCCTACGCAAGATCGTATCTGAGAGTCGACTGCTTACATTGAGTCGTGGTTGAGTGGTGTATGGCCTCTCTTTTCCGCTCAAGAGGACCCGGGTTCGTATCTCTGAGCCATATATATAATGAATGAGAGAGTGAGAGGTGGATGGGAAGTGACGGGGAAAAGGTTGTGCGGCTTCCCTCATAAGTCTAATCTCTATAGACCTTATGGGAAATGTTTGACCTATTGGTGGCCTCCCTATTGTGTTGCTCAGGTAAGACTTTGATGAGGCTACTTCCATCTGAGGAGGAGGAGGAAGAGGAAGAGGAGGAAGAGGAGGAGGAGGAGGAAGAGGAGGAAGAGGAAGAGGAGGAGGAGGAGGAGGAGGAAGATTACGAAAGTGCGGGGTGGAAAGGGAGGATAGTATATATACGGTATAATTTAACTATATAACTTAATGGTATAGGTTAGTAAAACTCCTCTTCCTTCGACCGCTTATCTTCCTCTTCCTCCTCTTCCACCTCTTTTCCTCTTCTCTTCCTCATTTTATTTTCTTTCTGCTTTTCAATTCTCTACATTCTTCTTTCCGCCTCTTCCACCCTTTCTTCCTCCAACTTTTACCTCCTTGCCCTACCCTCCCTTTCCCTTCCTCCCCTTCCCCCTCCCCTCCCTCCACACCCCCCCTCTCCCCCTCCCCTCCCTCCGACGGCCAGCATTGGTGGAACACGGAAGCAAACACCTGCACGCGAGTCTGCCATCAAAATCCAAACTACGATCCTCAAAGCATAAGGATACGCACGCAAACATGTGCTCTAGGATGCAGATAGGATAGTTTGGCAAATGTTAGGGCGTCGTCAGGCTGCACGTGTGTTTATTTTGCTTATAAATGAGTGTTTAGGAATGTTTTTTTTTTTTTTTTAGTTAATTCTTGAGTATTTTGGTAATTGCTTGAGATGAAATATATGTTTGGGCTATAAATGTGTAACTATAGGAATGAATATAATTATAGTATATGTTATTTTGGTTATATTTGAGTTAGTAAAGAGATAACTACATGTTTGTTTGGTTATCTTATAAATAGTATACTTAGGAATGGAAGTCTTATTTGGTTATATTATTTAAGAACTTTAGAACCAGCCAACTTATATATGTGTTTTGTCTTGTTTACAGTTGTTTATACATATGTGGTCGGTGTTGTTTGGTCAAGTGTTGGATGCTTAAAAAAAAAAAAAAAAAGTTAACACCAGTGACGTGATGATTGTCTTGGCCAAATATGTGATGAGTCATGGGTGGACATTAGTGGTTTTGCATATATTTGAAAGTTTTGGGAAATAATATGTATTATTTTTTTTTTTGGCACATGTTTGAGTTCTTGTTTATATATTCGCATGCATACGAATGTACTGTGGGTGTGTTGATTTTGCATATGTTTGAAGTGAGAGAGAGAGAGAGAGAGAGTGAGAGAGAGAGGCGACTGTTGTACCTGCCGTGTCCATGCCTCTCGCGACAAGGGGCTAAGCCAGGTGCGTGACAGGTGAAAAGGGATTTATAGATTACCTGTCCGTCCATTGGCAGGGAATAACATTGATTTCGTTTTCCGAGACGAATTAAGAAGAAATATTTTGTAACTTTTATTTTTTGTTCGTTTTTATTTACACTTTTTTGTAATATATATTTTGGGGATTAATTAGGAATCATTGTGTTATTTAATACTTTCATAATGTGTTTGTATTTTGCATGTTTGAGTGACTATATGTATATACAGTATATATATCTTTTTTATACGTATTTCTATATGTATAAAAACATGAATATAGTTACTATGTACATCACCGTATTTATAACCCAGGAAACACCCAGGTCATGTATACACCTCATCACAGGTATACAAAAAAATATATATATAACTATGTATATGTATACTCTATGACGTCATACACTTGTTAACTTTCTCGAGTATTTACCCTCTGCCAAGACACTTCAAGGGCCCCCCCGTTGCTTGAAGTCAAAGTTCGCCTCGCTACCTAGTCTTGATAACACCGTGCGGGAGTCTCCTTCATTCACCACAAAGTTATTTTACCACAAAACAACCAATCAGCGGCTGCAATGTGATGCCTCTCGGTGTCACGTGCATTCGACAGGGTACAATTTTGAGGTGAGACGGTACAAGGTGAGGGGACGGGTGAGGTGAGGAGACTGAGGTGAGGAGACGGGTGAGGTGAGGAGACTGAGGTGAGGAGACGGGTGAGGTGAGGAGACGGTACATGTGTGTACGTGTGTGTGTGTGTGTGTGTCTGTGTACGTGTGCGCTGGAGGTCATGCTGAGTTAATGACAAGACGTGTAAGGTGGAGAGCCAATGCTATTAAGTCATTTAGGATGAATCATTTACCTCCTTGTTACTCACTCGTTTAGCCATCATTTTTTTTTTAAAGACTTGTTTGGGTATTAACCTATTGTCTTAGTAGCTCCGGGATATTGCATGCATTAGAGAATATTACATACATACGTTCGATATAATACAGCTTTTTTCATGATTAACAGAGGAATCCATTAACCATTTTTTGTTTTGAGAATATTTTTTTTTTGTGAGTATATATACGCATTTAGTCGATAGGGTATATATGGTTGTCTGGATGTATATATTCTGCCGTAGTGAATAAACAATTTTTTTTTTTCGATGGTTTGAGAAAATTTTGTTGTTGTTATGTTGTCACCTGTTCGCTTGTGGTGGTGGTGGTGAGGCCTCACTACCTGTTGATGGCTTGTGTGGTAGTCAGGGTCTTTGGCTGTTTATAAATGTCAGTAAGAAGTTTATGTTTGTTGATGCAGTTTATATCTTTAAGAAAATACATAGTGTAGTTTACTTCAATGTTGAGCACATCGTAGGGACGGACTGACACACACACACACACACACACACACACACATTTTCCCGTGTGTACATGAAGAGAACTCACATGATTGGTTCGTTTAAGAGGTCAGTATCCCCCCCCCCTCCCAGACAGTCTTTACGAGCGAGATATAAAAACATGGTTGAATGTAACGAGCGATTATGTAGTTCTTAATGACTGTGGTCGCGAATTATTGCTCATGAAGTCTTTATAATAACTAATTCAACCTGATACATTGCGATGACTTGTTTGCTGTTCGATTATGAGTTGGCGATCGTAATTTGGCGTATACCTGCTGTTATAAGCTATACCTGTGATAGAGATTATTTGTTATTTATTTGAGTTGGTGATTTCGTGTTGTTATAATAATTTGAGTTGGCGATGTTAATTTGGCGATTTATTCTTGCTATAAGGTTTGAGTTGGCGATCTTAATTTGGCGATTTATTCTTGTTATAAACTTTGAGTTGGCGATCTTAATTTGGCTATACCCCTGCAATAATACGTGCTTTCAATTGGCGATCTTAACTTTGTGATTTGTTGTTGGCGATTGTAACTTTGCAATTACCTGCTATTACAAGCTAGCAGTGGCGTCTTGGGTTGCTCCGTTATTAGCTAGCATCTCTCTCTCTCTCTCTCTCTCTCTCTCTCTCTCTCTCTCTCTCTCTCTCTCTCTCTCTCTCTCTCTCCTTTCATGCCTTGCCTTCATAAACACTTACCTCTAAAAATTCCTTCTTTTATTGCTATTTTCCCAGGATGAACGGTCTTATCTCTCCCACTGCTTGTCTGTTCACTTCAAACTGGCAAACATATATTTTTTTTCCTATAATATCAAAGCGAATCTTGTGTTCATACGTCACAAAATAGCGCCAATCGCATCTACGACAAGCCGAGATAAATCTCTTCCCGGATTAACATACTGTACATTCATCGATAAATAATACCCTGTTTGAAGTGTGGTTTTATAATCAAATCTGGGTATTATTTTTCGACGATCCTAGATGAGGGCTGGGCTAGGTTAGGTTAGGTTAGGTTAGGTTAGGTTAGGTTAGTTCAGGTTAGGTTAGTATAATATTAGGGTGTTTAATAATCAGGTGAAATAAGCTAGGGGGTAATTAATATTCAGGTGAACCAATGTTGATTAGATTCGTACAGGTATATTAGGTGTTTTGTGTGCAGGTATAATTAGATCCTTCACTGTTGGGAGCTGTTGATGGGGAGGTGACAGTAGGTAGTGTTGTGAAGCGTTGGGTAGTGTTGTGTAGTGATGTGTAGTGTTGTGTAGTGTTAACTATGATGTCTGGACCTGTTGTCTCATGGTTTCTGTATCATGCACCTGTCTGTCTGTGTGTGTGTGTGTGTGTGTGTGTGTGTGAGAGAGAGAGAGAGAGAGAGAGAGAGAGAGAGAGAGAGAGAGAATATTTAATACTCCCTAAAAGTTATATGCATCAGTAACTTCACTTCAACTCTTATAAAAGTTCAAGACCTCAAGGCAGTATTGGGGTCATAATGTCACCTCGCCTTCTGCCTGCCTGAGTGACTGACTATTTGAGTGACTGACTATTTGAGTGACTGACTATTTGAGTGACTCGCTGTTTGAGTGACTCACTGTTTGAGTGATTGACTGCTTGAGTGACTGACTGCTTGAGTGACTGACTTCTTGAGTGACTGACTATTTAAGTAACTAACTATTTGAGTTACTGATAGTTACTCAAGCAGGCGGTGTTTATGTAAACATATATTAATCACGTGTAAACAATTGTGCTTTTTTTACAAATAGGTTACAGTGAATTATTTTTTTTGTGTATATTTGAATCACTGGAACTCACGTGAATCATCCAAAAGAGAAAATCTATTAAACCTGAATAATTTACCGTCCTGGAAGCCTGATAGAGTGAGTCTGAAAACAGTTAGAGTGGAGGGCCGTGTTCATCATCCCTCAGGTGTTAACATGGCACCTTAATTGATTAGTAAGAGTTTCCTTTATTAGTGTTGCGTTTGTGCTGGGATGTAAATTCGTGTGTGGTGATCGCGTGGGGTGAAATTGCGTGTATGGAATTGTGCGTAATTGTGCGTGTGGATGATCGCATTGTTGTTGCGTGTTGGACCTCATATAATGCCTCATATGTGTCTATAATCGCAGGCACGTGTATATAATCGTGTTCATGTTATTTGAGTTCATATAATCCCATGCTTTATAATTACCCTCACGTGAGCGTAAACTGTGGGTGACGGTCACTGCGGGTGCTGTACGACCCCCCCCCCCCCGCCCCCCCCCCCGCCCCCCCCTCCCCCTTTGAATTGGACCTGATTAGTCACGGTATAGACTCGTTAATCAGAATAACAGGAAGGTTTCATTTAAGGGGTAATCATTTTATTGGGCGTCTGTGATCACACCTGCCCACCCAGCCCACCTAGCACACCTGCCCACCCCACCCAATCCACCCACCCAACCCACCAACCCACCCAACCCACCCCACTCAACCCACCCAACCCACCCAACCCAACCCACCCAACCCAACCCACCCCACTCAACCCACCCCAACCCGCCCACAGACCCTAAAGCCATAAACTTCACGCTCTCTTCCTCCGTCACTTCACTTTAGAATACAAACTCTTCCCACCCCCCTCCCCCCGTCTCTACCACCCACATCCTTCTTTCCCGAACTTCTATAATCCAGACACCTTTCGCAAAGTTGGGGAGTGTGTGTGTGTGTGTGTGTGTGTGTGTGTGTGTGTCTTCCTCGTCGTACAGCGGACCCTCCTTGATACCAGTCATTATCTTCCCTGGACGGTAATTTCTGGTTCCCGAGACAGTGGCAGGCCTGGTGTACAGTACAGTTTGGTTGACGGTAATTTATTATTGTAGAACACAAGTGAGAGTCGCTGTTCTTATTGCTGCAGAAACTTACTAGTGTAGTTTAATCTGTTACCACCAGGTGTTTTATTAAGATATCCGCTTGGTGGCTCTGAGGTTGGTGGCTCTGTGGTTATTGAGTTATATCAAGAAGTACTCGCGGTATTGACATAAACTAATCACAAGGCATCAAAACGTAAAGTCTGTTATTGCAGGAAAATATTGGCGTGATTGACTCTTTATCTACGTCGTTTTAATATGTTATTGCACCTGATTGTCGGTAATTTCTGTCATTGCAAGAAGCAGTCACACGGTCATCATTGTTGCTGGCGTTATATTAGTCATAAATAACTTCCTTTAGGTGGAGGTCTTTGGGCAGATGATTACCCCGACAGGTGTTCCTGAAGGGGAGGTCCTCCTGAGTCTGGCGTGTCTTGATGGTCGAGGGAAGGGGGGAGGGGGGTTAGGGAGGTAGATGGCAGTGGTGGTGGTGGAGATAGTAGTAGTAGTGATGGTGGTAGTGGTTGTAATGGTGATATTGATACGTGTTTCTCATTGGGTGGTGATAGTGGCTGTCAGTGGGTGATACTAATATCTGTCAATGGGTGGTCCTAGTGACTGTCAGTGGGTGATGGTGATATCTGTCAGTGGGTGGTACTAGTGACTGTCAGTGGGTGATGGTGATAGTAACTGTCAGTGGGTGATGGTGATAGTGACTGTCAGTGGGTGATGGTGATAGTAACTGTCAGTGGGTGATGGTGATAGTGACTGTCAGTGGGTGATGGTGATAGTGGCTGTCAGTGGGTGATGGTGATATCTGTCAGTGGGTGGTACTAGTGACTCAGTGGGTGGTACTAGTGACTGTCAGTGGGTGATAGTGACTCAGTGGGTGATAGTGACTGTCAGTGGGTGATGGTGATAGTAACTGTCAGTGGGTGATGGTGATAGTGACTGTCAGTGGGTGATGGTGATAGTAACTGTCAGTGGGTGATGGTGATAGTAACTGTCAGTGGGTGATGGTGATAGTGACTACCCGTCCATCAGCAGAAATATTGACAACATTAACGCACCAAGCACCGGTGATTTGTCTTCTAATACGACTATAAAACATATTGCGGTGGCTGAGTGGTTATCGCGCTGAACAGTCAACCTACTGTAGTACTGGTCCTGGGGTCGAATCTCCACTGAATGGGTAGTGTGTGGTTGAGAATTACCTGGTTATTGTAGAAGTACTTCCTAGATTCACCTGTGATAAGCGATACCAGGACCAGGTGACTGAGGCCTTGTGTTCACGTCTGTAATACATGGCGCGGATCAGCTAAAGATTAGACACCCTAGCTCATTTTGCCTGATGTTTATCACCCCCTAACGCTTACCCAACCTAACCTATCCTAACTTAAACCTAACCTTAAACCTAACTTAACCTAACCTAACTTAAACCTGACCTTACCTAATCTTCACGTAAAACAAGCTGGGGCGCCTAATCTTCAGGTGATCCAAAGGAAGAAGAAAAAGAAGAAGAAGAAGAAGAAGAAGAAGAAGCATCATCGTAAGTAGCCAGAGTGCTTGAGAGGCGCCCCGGGGAGTCCAAGCAGTGATATAGAGACTCAGTTGTCGGCAATTTGTCCAGACAGTGATAGCGCGGGTCGTTTGGGGGTCGTTTGGGGGTCGTTTAGATGATGACTATGTCTTACTTTTGTCAGGAGTGTGAAGAAGGCCACGCCACCAACGCAAGATATCGCTCGTGTGTCTTTGTGAGTTTCTCTGAATGGTATCGTAGAAAGTGGTTGGTTATCTTAGGGGAGAGAGGGAGGGAGGGAGAGAGGAAGGCAGGGAGGGAACAACAGAAGGGTAAGGAGGGTAAAAGAGAGGGATGGTAAGTGGATGGGAGGGAGGGAGGATAGGAGAGTAGGAGGGCGGTGGGAGGGAACGAGGGTGAAAGGGAGGGAGGAGGAAGAAACGAAGATGGAAGGAAGGGAGGGTATGTGAATAGGAAGGAGAATAAGTGGGTGAGAGGGGGGTAAGAGAGGGAGTGAAGTGAGATAAAAGCAGGAAAAATGAGGTAACGATGAATAAAGATAAGGAAGAATAAAATAAAAAAGAATGAAATAAGAAAGAAGAGAAATATTGGAGATTGAGGTGAAATGAAAACGAATTCAGTGAAAGAAGGGAAATTGGGTTAGGGTATGCGGATAGAATGAAGAGAGGGCAGGCAAAAGCACACGAAAGAATGAACAGACAAAGGTAAATAAATTATAATGGAAGGGGCCTTACACACGCTAACCTACACACACACACACACACACACACACACATACATACATACACTCTCTCTCTCTCTCTCTCTCTCCTTTCATGCCTCGCCTTCATAAACACTTACCTCTAAAAATTCCTTCTTTTATTGCTATTTTTCCCAGGATGAACGGTCTTATCTCTCCCACTATAAGCAAGCAAAGAAAAGAAACAAACTGTAAAGGAAACACGGAAGTTAGTGCAGCAGTCATAACACAACACAGCACTCGAAACAGACGCAGCACGACACAGCACTCGAAACAGACGCAGCACGACACAGCACTCGAAGCAGACGCAGCACAACACAGTACACATCACAACACAGCACGAACACATCACATCACAGCACGAACACAGCACATCACAGCAGGAAAGGATAGAAAGTCAGTCAATGCCAGTCTCAGCCATCATACTTCTTTTTCCCCCCAACTGTGCCTCCACCATTAGGCGTGGGAACTCTTTACCTCATTGCAACCCTCCTGGGGCTCACGGAAACCTCGCTCAGTCGCGACGAGAGTTTATTTATTTTATTTAAACCAGTGGGTGCTTTTAAAACTAATAAGTCACTCAGGGGAATTGCTGCACACACACACACACACACACACACACACACACACGCACACACGCACACACACACACACACACACACACTTTTTTCCTCTGTTCCCTGGAAATATAATAAGTTCCTTCACCTAATATACTGTACAGGTGACAGGTGCTAACAGGGGCGCGAGCAGCCGTGGAAAAAATTTGAATTATTACTTTACGTTATGGGAGGAAGGAGGGGGAGAGGGAGGGGGGGGGATGGGAGGGAAGATGGGTGGGAAGATGGGTGGGTGGTTGGATGGGGAGGTGATGAGGTAATATGAAGAGAGAGGGAAATAATGTCCTAGGGCAATTTGGAGAATTAGAGACGGAGGGAGGGAGGAGGGCAATTTGGAGAGTGAGGGACGGTGGGAGGAGAGTGAGGAAAGAAAGGAAAGAGAAGGGAATCTGAGAAAGAAGTTAATGAAGAAACACGAGAAAAAAGGATTTAGGAAGAAAAAAAAGTTGGAGAGAAGGATATTTGAGAAGGAGGGAGAGTGGAAGAAGGAGGGAGGGGAAGATAAAGGGGAGGAAGGAGGTAGGGAGGGGGGAGAAAAAGGGAAGGTAGGAGGTATAGAAGGAGGGGAAAGAGAGAGGAGGTAGGAGGTAGAGAAGGAGGGGAAAGAGGGAGGAAAAGAGAAAGGGGAAGAGTGAGGTATTTAGCGACAGTAGAAGCAGTCTGACCATTGGCTGGCGACTTAATCTATTCCGGCTGTTCTGTGCTGTTATTACGCGTTTAACTACTGAGACAATGCGTGACTGGTAGAGCGTCACTGGTGTGGATGATATATAACTGTTACCAACGAATAGCTGTTCTTGTCTGCAATTGTTGTTTTTAATGTGTTTTTGTTGTTTTAAATTTTTTTATTTTTGTATTTTTATGTATATATTTTTCGTATTGAATTTTAGTGCTTTTTTGTGTGTATTTTTTTGTTTTTGTTGTATTTTGGCTGTTTTTATTTTTTTTGGTGTTTTTATTTAGTATTTTTATGTTTTTCATGTTTTTTTTGGTATTTTATATTGTTTTTAGTTTTCAAGATTTTTTTTATTTTATTTGTATTTATTTTATTTCAGTGTTTATATAATTTTGCTTTACTTTTGTTTTAAATTTGTGTGTGTGTGTGTTTATAATCCGCTGTTGATATCATTCCTTGTCTGATGGTGTAGTTAAGTAATGACAAACTTCTCTCATCATCAGTGTTGTTGTGTCGATTTACTGTGCATTGAGGTGAAAGTTTCCACCATTATTGAGTAAAAGTATCTCATGCATTGTGGCAGGTGTCTAGGCTGCATGACAGGTCTGCATTGTGTTCAAGAAGTTACCTCCGGTCTTGGGTGTGTAACAAAATCACATCTTAAAAATAAATGAATTTGTTTTTTTGTATTATATATGTATTTATAGATCACATGTAGCTTAAGAACGTCACCCATAAGTTGATTTCACCTATTAATTACCCCTCTCCCTCCCCCCCTCCCCCTTAACTCTACCTGGAGGGATTAGGTTTGGTTAATGTTATCGTGACATAACTGATGGTGACCAATCTTCATGTTATCCTTATTCATAATTATTGTATTATCTTCCAGAACTAAAATAACTTCATTCAATACTATTCATTCATATTCATTACAAATTACTATGATGAAAACGCGAGAGGAAACCTTAATTGTTGTTAATTTATATTATGGTAAAAAAAAAATGTATAATACGTTATTTGCAACACGTAATCATTGCCATTACGACAACAAAATTATATAAGGTTTGCTCAGGTCGTATAATTTCACAGTCTGTAAGTCAATGGTTGTGCGCATCATGCACTTCCTCTCTCGTGTTGTTGTTGTGTTTCACGTGAACCTGATTACCAGTTTGTTTGTCTTTGTGAGTTGACGGGAAAGGAAAGTAATCCGTCCAAGAGTTGATAAATAACATGTAATGAGAAGGAAGAAATTGATGGTTTCTGATGATTGTACAGTTAATTGTGTGGTGGAGTGGACGTGTGGTAGGGTGTGGAAGAGTGGTAGGGTGTGGAGGAGTGGAATGGGTGGGTGGGTGGTCTGGTGGGTTAGAGAACAGAAGTTGAGATTGAAAATTGGTTAATGTGAGATTAGAGAAAGTTGGAGAGAGAGAGAGAGAGAGAGAGAGAGAGAGAGAGAGAGAGAGAGAGAGAGCACGGACAGATTCGCCTCCTTCGTGTGCGTGCCTCGGTAGGAAGTGGACAGCTAATGACACACACACTCACACACACACACACGAGACAAGTCACAGTCGGTGTCTTGCTGTATACAATATTTTCTTACCCATCATTTGACGTCAATTATGTGTGTATGAGAACTTGACCAACTGTCCCCCAGCGTTTCCGTGGTCGGGAAAAGCCAGCCCCAAGACCCGAGTTTTCCTGACATAGCGGAGTAGATTTTCTTACTTTTATTTTTATTTTTTTGCTCCTCGTA
Organism: Homarus gammarus; assembly: GCA_958450375.1. NCBI lineage: Eukaryota > Metazoa > Arthropoda > Malacostraca > Decapoda > Nephropidae > Homarus > Homarus gammarus. The sequence goes on along the minus strand of CAUDMG010000881.1, from coordinate 1,069,224 downwards.
AGAAAATTTTAAGTAATGATAAAGATTCTTGGTGTAATTTCGACGCCATTGAGCCTACCAACTGTCTTAGTATCGTTCTGTAAGGGGATGATTTAATGTGAGATTCTATGGGTTTTTTTTTTTTTTTTACAAGTTTTACTCACTTTTGAAGGCAAGGTATGACCGTATACTTGTGGACATATGCTCTCTTGTACACATCTTTTAACGCCTATTTCCTATGTCAGAGCAGATTCGTTTATTTTATGATTTTCCCCTCTTTTTTTTTTTAATACTCGCAACTATCATAGAAAAAAAAAGTGACACATTTTATCTTGCCTCAAAATCAACCTCAATACTGTACGACACTTTAAGGCGTCCGGGACGACTCACGGTTCAATGGGGGGTATCACCATCTCCTCTTCATTCCCCCCATGAGTAGCACTGACGAGCGTAGGATGTCGTACTTTAAAGAATGTCTGAAAAAAAAACAACTTCATCCTGTAAGATCCTTTCGAACGGGAGGACTGGCAGTTTTCAGGGGCCTTCTCTTATCTCAGTCTTAATTACGTTCTGAAGAAATATTAGTAATGGCAGACGTGTGTCGAACTATTTGTCTCCCCTTAAAGGCAGCTCCCCCATTCTTTCTTTCTATCTTTCTTTCTCGTACGTTAGTTTTCCAAGTTATTTTTCCAGGAAGGTTCAGCAATAACCTTCCAGGGAATTAGGACTTGAAAGGAAGAAGGTTGCCGTCTCTTTTTCTTTTCCTCTTTTTATCTTCCTCCTTCTGCCCTCTCCCTCGTGGCTTCTTATTGGCCTGCACCCTTTCTCCTAAGTCTTAATTAATTATCTGATTCTTGGCAAGTTTGAGAGAGAGAGAGAGAGAGAGAGAGACTAAAATAAAAGTTAATTTCAATAACATGAAGGATTATTTTTGGCCATTTTTTTTAATTCGTTGTCTATAAGTTATGGTAAAACACACACACACACACACACACACACACACACACACACACACACACACACACAGTAACGCTACATAGGGGGGTAGGTTAGGTTAGATAAAAATAGGTTAGAATATATTAGTTTGGTCCAGGTTAGGTTACGTTAGGTTAGGTTAAGTAAGGGTGTTTAACCACCAGTGCAGGTGGACCCATATACCAGTGTGGAGGGCCAAAGGGAAATAATACTTTATTCATGGATAGGATCAATGCCACCTGTGACCAGCTGGCCATATACTAAATCCATCTGGGAGGAGGGGACGAGACTGTCTCTGCCAGCTGGGTCACGCCAGATGGTGTACGACGTGTAATCCCCGGGGTCTGGGGGCTGGCGGGGCTGGCGGGGCTGGATTGGATTGGGGAGGAAAAGATGATTTTTTATTTATGTGTACAGTGTTTGTTTGTTTGTTTGCTTGTTTCATGTACTGTAATGTAATTGTGTTATTTATTTATTTAAATATTTATATATAGGCCAATTATTTTTTATATTGGCGTTATTTATAGATTACTATTTAATTCTTCTTGTAAACACACGTTATAAGGAAAACAGATACTGATGTAAACTCTTGTCCAAAAGTTGCTGTGCTCTGAAGACAAGACAAGACAAGACAAGAGACTCAAGAAACTTATACCCAGGACGGTGAAGACAAATGACTCGCCATGCTAAGAACGGCTTTGGAACAAATGATGATATTAAGATAAAATATTACAATATGTAAATGAGGAGAGTGAGCCTGACGTGTGAGTGGCCAGGAGGTGATGGAGCCATTAAACCTATACTAAGACTATTCATATATATCAACCTCAAGACCCAATGGTTGTATTATGTAGATGTAAGCGAGTCTTCGGCAAATCGTCCTCTGTGTTGGCTGGCGGCTCTATGTACTGTCCTGATTCTCATAAAAAGGAAGCTGTGTCCCATAGGCATGACGGCCTCTACGGACTGCAAGGAAACAGCGTTACCAGCCCTGCATTAGACCCCCTTTACTTTTATGACTTCTAAACGTTAGGTGACCATTATCAGCTGGGTGGACTGGAATGCCCTTGGATCGAACTAGTGTCTCTTAGGACAGGAGGTCAGTGCTGCATCCACTCGGCCGCCGCCTACTTTAGATACTCATAGAACTTACAATTAGTTTTCTTGTAATTAGTGACTTTCAATACGCTTGTCTCGTTGCTGTAGTTTCAGGGTAGTATTGACGCCATCTTGCTGCATTAGGTTAGGTTAGTCTCAGGGTAGTATTGACGCCATCTTGCTGCATTAGGTTAGGTTAGTCTCAGGATAGTATTGACGCCATCTTGCTGCATTAGGTTAGGTTAGTCTCAGGGTAATAGTGACGCCAACTTTGATTCGTCTATCCCGTTAGTCTGCGTCGGAATTTTCAAGGATTCTTACGTTAAATATTTCACTTTAATTACACACTGCAGATTATTTTTACGGTAAAATATCAATGCAAATATGACATAATTTTAGTCCCTGTATTTGTCTTATCTTAAAGTGACTTAATTAAAAGCATTGTTATAATTATCTCAAGTTAAAGGGGAAAAATTGTCCTCTGAAAATCCGGTTCAAGTATTTTGAAGGAGTCTTTTAGATATTTCTCCCCTAACTTAGCGGAAAAGAATGTTCAGGTCCCCACGCAGTTGTCCTGGGTCCGTAGCTGTAGTGAGCCAGTTACAAACACACACACACACACACATAAACACACACACACGTGTGTGCGTGTGTGCCTTCACCTCACCTGTTAATATTATAAGTGGTTCTGTAGTCTCTCTCTCTCTAATAATAATAATAATAATAATAATAATAATAATAATAATAATAGACCACTGTTAGCCCCAGAGATAAATCTCTGAGTTTCCAGACCCTGCCGCGTGGAGGCCAGTGGTGAGAGGGTCCTTTTTTTTTTTTTTTTTTTTTTTTTTTTTTTTTTTTTTTTTTTTGTCATTAAAGGCTGGGTGGTGGGTTAGGGTGCGAGGAGTCTGGTCCGGCCTTCTGACCTCAGGCCCGACATGGGGGGAAGCGGGTCACCAAGTTCAGGAGGCGACTTATGCCCTGGTCCACCTGATCAGGAAGGCCTGTGAGGGTCACTTCATCACTATTGTCGTTTTTATTGGGAAATTTTATCTTTATTTTGAGCGCTTGAGTAACGGGTCGGATATTTTGGCCCTTAAGACCGATGACCTTCCCGTGTAGGGCCTTGGGGATGCAGAGTGTTTGGGATACTGGTGTGGTGACCCGACGCCTCTCCTTCTCTTCAGCTATCAAAGCCTTTATGCGGAGGACGGCGTCCTTGACGAGAGTTTTGTCTTTCCCTTCAACGATGATAGGCTCATCCTTTGACCCCTTGCGAGGGACAAGCACCCGGATGCTGTATTTTACCTGTAGCTCCTTCATAGTGGAGCCTCCAGGGCCAATAATGACGCCAAAGAGGCAGTTATCTGCCTTCACCGTCTCTGACACCGTCTCCTCGACCCATTGTGCCCTCATACGGGACATCCATGGTGGAAGAGGACGGCGTCTCTCCTGGTTGACCTTCATAACTTGCCGCCGTTCAAAAGGGTTTTTGTTGACACGTGAACTCATTTTACAATACCAGTAACAGCGTAGAACCTAATACCAGTAACAGCGTAGAACCTAATACCAGTAACAGCGTAGAACCAGACCACAAGACTCAGATTTTGAGGTGTAAGAAATAATGTAGTAAGAGGCTGTTATAGTGAAACTCTGGTGATGAACATATAGTTATAGTCACCCTGTTATAGTGAACATATAACATGTAGTTGTAGTGAACCTGTTGATATAGTGAACCTGTTATAGTGAACATGTTATAATGAACATATAGTTATAGTGAACTTTTTATTGTGAACATTTGGAAATAATGAACCTGTTATTGTGAACTTGGTATAGTGAACAAGTTATAGTGAACAAGTTATAGTGAACATGTTGTAGTGAACCTGTTATAGTGAACCTGTTATAATGAACATGTTATAGTGAACCTGTTAAATTGAACCTGTTATAGTGAACCTGTTATACAGTTGTAGTGAAGATGTTGTAGTGAACCTGTTATAGTGCACCTGTTATAATGAACATGTTATAGTGAACCTGTTAAATTGAACCTGTTATAATGAATATGTTATAGTGAACCTGTTATAGTGAACATGTTATAGTGAACCTGTTATAGTGAACCTGTTATAGTGAACAAGTTATAGTGAACCTGTTATAGTGAACCTGTTATAGTGAACAAGTTATAGTGAACATGTTGTAGTGAACCTGTTAAATTGAACCTGTTATAGTGAACCTGTTAAATTGAACCTGTTATAGTGAACATGTTGTAGTGAACCTGTTATAGTGAACCTGTTATAATGAACATGTTATAGTGAACCTGTTAAATTGAACCTGTTATAATGAACATGTTATAGTGAACCTGTTAAATTGAACCTGTTATAGTGAACATGTTATAGTGAAACTGTTATAGTGAACTTGTTATAGTGAACAAGTTATAGTGAACATGTTGTAATGAACCTGTTATAGTGAACCTGTTATAATGAACATGTTATAGTGAACCTGTTATAATGAACATGTTATAGTGAACCTGTTAAATTGAATCTGTTATAGTGAACCTGTTATAGTGAACACGTTATAGTGAACATGTTGTAGTGAACCTGTTATAGTGAACCTGTTGTAATGAACATGTTATAGTGAACCTGTTATAATGAACATGTTAAAGTGAACCTGTTAAATTGAACATGTTATAGTGAACCTGTTATAGTGAACCTGTACTTCTTCTAATAATCCATAAATGTCTTTTGACTTGTTCGAAAATGAGATAACATAAATAATTTGCTGTCATTTCTCAGTTGAAAATATACACGATGCTATGTTAGAGTGTGTGTGTGTGTGTGTGTGTGTGTGTGTGTGTGTGTGTGTGTGTGTGACTTTAATGCTCTTGGTATATGTCTTATTTTCCAATATACTGAAGACAGAAGAGAATAGTAAAAAATAATAGGATAAATATTTCACATACGTAGATAAGAACAACAAAACAAGGTAGATAATTTAAACAAAGACAGACAGACAGATATTCGGTAAAATTACTTCATTAGTGCGACACGTTTAAGTTCTATGTCAGAGTACAGAGTTAGGTTAGGTTAGGGTGAGGATATTAAACGTCATTCTTTTTTTATATCACTTTGGGACAAATAACCTACATCTTGGACCACTAGACCATCCCCTTTCCCTCCCCCTTTACCTTCCCTGTCTCTTCTTCACCATCACAAATCACCCAAATCCCCCTTTCTCCCTTTTCCCCTTCACCTTGCCCATCCTACCCCTCGTTTGCTCTCTCTCTCTCTCTCTCTCTCTCTCTCTCTCTCTCTCTCTCTCTCTCTCTACAAAAAAGAGCACCAAGGATTACGTCCTCAAACTCTGGGGGGGGGGGGGGGGGGCATCGACTTCATCCCACCTTTTTCCTCTCCTCGTCCTATCCCTCCCTCCATCACCCCCTCCCTCCACACTCCATCTTCCTCCTCCTCCTTTTCCTCCCCCTCTTGGTAATTAGCGTCTTGTCTCAAGGTGTGTGTGTGTAATTAATAATAATAATAATAATAATAAACGGTTTATTGAAGGAGCATGGCAGCCGGAAGGTTGGAAATATACAGTTACATAATTGGGGAATGGGTTTCTTGATTGACAAATAATATACTAGTAACGTAAGTGGTTACAAATATGATATATAATAACTAGGTGGGGAGAAGGTCATGCTACAGGGCATTTAAGCACAGTGACAGTGCAAAAAGGTAAGAGTGACCTCAAAATTCACCAACCTAGGTGACATCCCTAATAACTTTTATCATTGTATCATAGCTGGATGATCGTCATACTTGATTCGGAGAGTCTGCAAAGTAGTAGTAGTATGTATGTATGTATGTATGTATGTATGTATGTATGTAGGGGGGGGGGGGGGGCACTCATTGATAGTTCTCTCGTCTGGTCATATGATAAACCCAGCCACCAATTAGTCAAGGTAAACGCTTTGATTCGACTAATAACACGTAGCGTCTCCCGCAGGTGTTGGGTGCCTCTGCTAATGAGACTCTCTGTTGGTGGTTTTTTTTTTTATTGTTCAAGCAGGTATGGAGTTTTACCTGTGTTGGTTATGGAGTCTTACCCGAAAAATAGTCTTACCTGTGTTGGTTATGGAGTCTTACCTGTAATATTAATGAGTCTCATCTGTATTGGTTAGTCTTACCTGAGTTAATGAGTCTTACCTGAGTTAATGAGTCTTACCTGAGTTAATGAGTCTTACCTGAGTTAATGAGTCTTACCTGAGTTAGTTAAGGAGTCTTACCTGTACTTATATACCTGACTCGTCCTTGTTTCTCTATGATTTTCTCTCAGGTATTACCATTACCCTTAGATCCTAGGTCAGCTCAGGTCAGTTCAAGTGAGGTCAGTTCAGTTCAAGTCAAGTCAGCTCAGGTCAAGTCAGCTCAGTTCATGTTAAGTAAAGTTAGTTTAGGTCATATTATGTTCAGTTGTTCAGGCCAAGTGATTTTAGGTCAAGTCAGGTCAGGCCAAATCAGTTCAGGTCATTCTAGGTCAAGTCAGGTCACTAAACATATGGCACTATTTACATTTAATATCTCATCAAGGTTTGTCTCTGTACCTGTAACCTGTACCTGTAACTTTAATTGTACTCAAAGATATATACGGAGACGAGGGACCTTTTATGTACTCAACTGTAATCAAGAGATTGCGGGATTTAGAATCTCTCCTGGTACATGTATAAAGTACCACCTTTATACACCTGCAACTGTACTTCAAGACTGATATAGATATAAAATTGTTGTCTGTACAATTCTCTTAATGTGCACTTAAATAGGTTCATGCTATTAGTTGAACACCGTTTAGAAGTTAAGGCATGTGTGTGTGTGTGTGTGTGTGTGTGGACGCGACAAAGTTTTAAATTAGGTATAAATGCGTTTAGCTGAGTGCTATTATAGAATTAGCATTCCAAGGACATAAACCCACACGGCATATATAAAACATTAACCTTGTATTAAATGTATTTATTCGTGTTTTATCTGATGTACATACTGTCATTATTTTATAGTAATCCCCCCCCCCCCTCCGGTGTGTTTGCTTACAAGGATACCGATTATTATGTATTTTGAATTTCTGTATTTTTCGTAGTATATGTCATGTATTGTGTTTTGGATTACAGAAATACAAATATATTTCCATTAGGTATTTTTAGTGATGTAATCCTTCAACATTACTCTCTGGTACAGGAGACCTCATGTGTTAGAGAGAGTCGCCTGAAAGATATTTGTCAAGTGGACTGTATAAAGAAGCAGGATGGTGCAGGTTGGCCAGCTGGTGCAGGTTGGCCGGCTGGTGCAGGTTGGCCGGCTGGTCAAGTGAACACATCATACTTGCAGACACCTTCACACTATACAACATATTTACACTGTTAAACACACACTCTCTCTCTCCCTAAATAAAATTAACTCAGAATCTCACAGGGTGTCGATTTTATCTGGGCAAGATGGCGTATATTACTTAAGATAAGATGGGGAAAAATCCTCGGTGGCATCTTAAACTAATACTTGTCTATCGGGCAATAAGGACCTATCATCAGCCAGCTTAGGTGCTGTCTAGTAAACCATCGTGCGGGGTATTAAGGGCTGAAAGCAGGTGGTTAGTGTGTTCAAATAACAGACACACAGCGCGGGGGAAGACGGCCTTAGTGTGGCTGAAATACCTGGAGAACAGCTTATAGGTGTTCATCATGCTGGTGTGTGTTGGGCTCCAGGTCGCTCCCTCACTTACTGCTCGTTAGTAAGTGTTTCGGGTGGATATTTTTTCCTTATCTAACTTCTTTCCTCCGTTTTCTATCGTCCTTCATTCCTTCCTACCTTTCCTTCCTTCGTTCCTTCCTTTCTTTCTTCCTCCGTTTCTCCCTCCCTCCTTTTATCCTCATTCCATGCCTCCCCTTCCTCCCTCCCTTACCTAACTAGTGATTTGAAAACACCTTCGAGGGTTCGTAACATAAGATTCACCTACGCACTCAGACACAGGGATATAAAGGAGAAATTCTCATATAGTCTTAAGATAAATTTTCACACACTAAACGGTGACGTGGCAATGGTTTCAGTGTTGTATTTTAATCTGTTGTCAGAAGACAATTAAAGAGGCAATCCATGTTTACATAAGACAGTCATAAGTGTGTTTTCTTATTGCTATTTAGATCTAAAACTTATTGTCTTAATCTCTGAGAAGTTTTTTTAATGTTATTGTTTTTATGAGTCGATTAGTTTGATTTTGTTAAGTTTAATGTACGAATCTTTCTTATCTTTTTGTTGTTATTAATTGGGTGAAGGAGAGAGGGTAAGGAAGAGGAGGTGGAGAAGTTATGTGTATTTTTTATTGTGTTTGAAGCTTATTTACGTCGCCATTAGGATGGATATGTAATATACAAGCCTTTGAGAATTTTTATTTTATTTTATTTTTTTGTGTGTAATAATAATAATAATAATTTACAGTTTATTGAAAGAGCATGGCAGCCGAGAGGCTGAAAACATACAGTTGCATAATTGGGGAATGGGTCACTTGGGTGACAAATAATATACAAGTAACGTAAGTGATACAAATATAATATATAATAACTTGGTGGGGCGAAGGTCTTACTACAGGGCATTTCAACATAGTGACAGTGCAAAAAGGTAAGATTGACTGGGAGTGAATACACTGGTTAGTTACAAGTTATTTATATTTTTTACAATGGTTGGGACTGGGCTGTTCTTATAGCGATCAGTACGTGCTCGTATGGGCTGGATGCGGTTGTGAAGTCGAACAGCAATTCGCGGACGAGGGATCTCGTGAGTGTGTGTGTGTAGGACTCACAGGAAAGAACCTTGGTCACGGTAAACACACTCATAGTCATGGTGAGGTTTATTAAGCCATTAAGTTAGTGGAAGTTTTGAGGGTAAGGTGAGGACGAGACTGGAGACGGAGCCGTATACCGTGCAGGCTGGCGTGGGGTGTCGAGGCAGCTGATGGGATGGCGGGAGAGACCTGAGATTATCGATACCATCATTGACATTGATCCCCGTCCAGCCTGGTTAAATTTATGCAGATTAGCCGTTGTTAAGGAGGCAAATTGTAGGTGTTAATTTTATTTATGGAGTTAATTTTTTTTCTTTCCTCTGTGACAATCTTCTCTATTGAAGGTCTGTGTGAGATGGCGTATGGAAACTTTGGAAGAATTATATTTATTTTTTTGCCTTGCATGTTGATAGCTGGAGATTTTGCTTCGATAACCTCTGAGGTACGAAGAACGTTATTATAAATTGTCGGGTTTTTTTTTTTTGAGGAGGGGGGGGTGAGCGAGGGTTACACTGGGTTAAAAGTGGATTCCTAGCACACCTGGTGCGGTTCACACACCTGGTACAGTTCACACACTCCTTGTTTAGGCTGCGTATGAATGAATGAATGAGCGAGTATATGTCATACTCAACATCAATATACACACCTAGCTTAGACGGTCACGGCGGCAGGTGTAAATGTGTAAGTCTTTTATGAATTTTTGTCCTGTATCCGAATATTTCATAATTTATACGAATTCTTGGTATACCATTTGAATATTACTGTCCTGTCGTCAACATTACTTCCACACCGATGTTTCTTCCCAGACTCTCTCTCTCTCTCTCTCTCTCTCTCTCTCTCTCTCTCTCTCTCTCTCTCTCTCTCTCTCTCTCTCTCTCTCTCTCTCTCTTCCCAACTCCACCTCCAACGATATTTACAGTCTGGTAGTTAAATCCTCCACCCTCTCTCCCTCCCTCATTCCTTCCATCCCTACTCCCTTCCTCCCTCCCTCGTGACCTGCCTCCGCTCGTGGATATTCCTGGAAGCACTTTTACAGCCGCTCGCTGGATCTCCTCCTTTACAGTATAACTTAATCGAGTATCACTAATGTTGTGACCTCTCTCTCTCTCTCTCTCTCTCTCTCTCTCTCTCTTTTTCTTTCTTATTCCGCCACTCCTCCTATAGTGGCTGGAGTCTTCTAATGGATTTTCGTCGACAGAGCGTAAGTGTGTGTGTGTGTGTTTATATACTGAATGAATATCCATCTATCTCTATCTAATTTCTAATATCTCTCTCTCTCTCTCTCTCTCTCTCTCTCTCTCTCTCTCTCTCTCTCTCTCTCTCTCAAACAATTTATCGCTAACTTTTGTCTACGTATTCTTGTTATTGCTCATGGTGATCCCATTCTTGTTATGGCAAGTGTTGTCAGTTGTTGTTCGGGAGTTACAAGAAGAACGATAACACTGGGGAACACACTTTCGGTTGCATGAGTTCTGACACTTGATTCTGGTAGATTTGAGGTCATAAATTCTGAAAATGGCATTCGTTTGTGCAGGTCAGGTCTAGTTTTGATGCTACGCGGCAATTTACATATCAGGTCGCAGATTCTGAAAATAGCAAAGGGAGGTAATAAGCATATTAGTTTACATTCATCAAATATAATTCTTAATTACATCAGTGCGTCAAATATAGATTTGTGTGTGCATTAGTGCATATCAACAGAACCGCAAACATTTAGCCAAGCAAAACTCAATGACTTAGTTCGAGATCTGGGTCTGTCTAAAAAGCTGTCAGAATTGTTGGCTTCACGGTTAAAAGATAAAAACTTGCTGAAAATAGACACAAAGGTAACATTCTTTCGCAACAGAGAAAAGAACCTCTTACAGTTCTTTGATTCTAAATTTGACTTCGTCTACTGTTGTGATATTTCTGGATTAGTCACCGCGATGGGAGCTCCAGGTTATGATCCGAAAGAGTGGCGCCTCTTTATAGATAGCTCTAAGCGGAGTCTGAAGTGTGTTTTATTACATATAGGCAACATCTTTGGCGCAATACCCATAGGGCACTCAGTACACCTGAAAGAAAAATGTGAACACATCAAAACGGTTTTGGAGCGACTCAAATATGAAGAACACAAATGGATCATCTGTGTTGATCTAAAAATGGTCAATTTTTTGCTAGGACAGCAAGGTGGGTATACAAAATTTCCTTGCTTTATCTGCCTCTGGGACAGCAGAGCCAAAGACAGACACTGGATTCAGAAGGAATGGCCAGTTAGGGAAAGCCTCAATGTTGGGGAAAAGAACATCATTTATGAACCCCTAATGGAACGTGAAAAAATTGTTTTCCCGCCCCTTCACATCAAGCTGGGCCTTATGAAACAGTTTGTCAAGGCGCTCGATACTGACAGTGACTGTTTTAAGTATCTGTGTGAAGTGTTCCCTGGTTTAACGCTAGAAAAACTCAAAGCAGGTATTTTCGACGGCCCTCAAATTAGGACGCTGATTAAAGACCAAGCCTTCACTCAATCCATGACTGATGTTGAGAGAAATGCATGGGGAGCATTCGTTTCTGTTGTAAGGAACTTTCTTGGAAACAGGAAATCAGAGGACTATAAAAAGCTCGTTGAATCTTTGATGGAAAGTTTCCATGTGTTAGGTTGCAACATGAGCATTAAGATGCATTTCCTGAACAGTCATCTTGAACTGTTTCCGGCAAACTTGGGGGACGTGAGTGATGAGCAAGGTGAACGCTTTCACCAGGATATCAAAGTCATGGAAGACAGGTTTCAAGGTCGCTGGGACATTCACATGATGGCGGACTATTGCTGGAGCATTCAGCGAGACTGCACTGAGAGGCGGCATTCAAGACAGTCCATTAAACGCAAGTTTGTGCCTGGCATAGTTCACAAAAGCAACTGATGAATCCAAAATATGCTTGTCAAGGTAAATAAAAGTAATTAAAAATTAATTCTACGTGTTTGGTAATTCCTCTCTGTGTGCTGGTTTAGATTTTTAGCAGTAGTATATGATAGTCTAACTATATATAGTAGTAAATGGTAGGTAACTCACGGCAACAAAACTAGACCCGATAGAAAAAAACCGGTGCCATATTTGAAATCAGTGACCTCAATTTACCCAGAAACAAGTCTCAAAATGTATGCAACTGACAAAAAGTTGAATTTTGTTCCCCATTGTTATGCTTCCAATATCTTCCCAGGCTGCAGTACCTCACTGTTTGGTAGCTGTCTACTACCTAACAAAATATTCTAAGCAGAGCGTGGTTTCGATCCACGGACCTCTGGGTTATGGGCCCAGCGCGCTTCCTCTGCGCCACTCTGCTTATATATATATATATATATATATATATATATATATATATATATATATATATATATATATATATATATATATATATGCAAGTAAATCACTGTAGGTGCGCGTGATCTAGGTATATGCTGATAACCACCAGGAAAGAAGAAAACACGAAGTTCCCAAGCGCTTTCGTGTAATTCACATCTTCAGGGGTGAGTACAGAAGATTTGTGATCAGGTGAGAGGGCGGGTCACTGTCCCATCTGACCCAACCACCAACCGTTGTGTGCCATTTAAAGATTAGTAGGGTCATTACCTAATTACCTGACCATTGTGGACCTGGTCTCACCCTCCTCTGTATATATTCATCTTGTTTTGCATTACTCTATCTAGTCTGTACTCACCCCTGAAGATGTGAATTACACGAAAGCCCTTGGGAACTTCGTGTTTTCTTCTTTCCTGGTGGTTATCAGCATATATATATATATATATATATATTATTACTACATTTTCGCCTCCCGGCCCGATGTAAGTTGGTGGCCTGTGCCCGGGTGGGCTGGTCCCCGTTAAAAAAATAAAATCGGGGACCATAAGGACCATAAGGACCGTAAGGAAAAAAATAAAAATAAAATAAAAATCAATGGTGAGAAACAATATATGTATGATTTGTTGTCAATAATAAGAGAAACAATTGAGACCCTGCAATTGTGTGTAAATGAGGCAGAAAGTCAGATCAGCAACCTGTGACTTGGTCACAGTTTTCATGATGTTATATGGCAGCAGGGTCTACCATTAGACAATGAATTATGCTTCCAATATCTTCCCAGGCTGCAGTACCTCACTGTTTGATAGCTGTCTACTACCTAACAAAATATTCTAAGCAGAGCGTGGTTTCGATCCACGGACCTCTGGGTTATGGGCCCAGCGCGCTTCCTCTGCGCCACTCTGCTTATATACATATATATATATATATATATATATATATATATATATATATATATATATATATATATATATATATATTATTATTATTATTATTATTATTATTATTATTATTATTATTATTATTACTACATTTTCGCCTCCCGGCCCGATGTGAGTTGGTGGCCTGTGCCCGGGTGGGCTGGTCCCCGTTAAAAAAAAAAATCGGGGACCATAAGGACCATAAGGACCGTAAGGAAAAAATAATAATAAAATAAAAATCAATGCTGAGAAACAATATATGTATGATTTGTTGTCAATAATAAGAGAAACAATTGAGACCCTGCAATTGTGTGTAAATGAGGCAGAAAGTCAGATCAGCAACCTGTGACTTGGTCACAGTTTTCATGATGTTATATGACAGCAGGGTCTACCATTAGACAATGAATTATAATCATTCGGAATTTGTCCTTTGCCCAGTCGACCCGCGCGTGAAGAAATCTCCCTCGCTCCTGAAACATATCCATTGGTCGTGTTAGGAAAGGCAGTATTTTGGATGACTAAACGAAACTCATAACTTAACTTTAGTGACTCCCAGGGTGATGGTGACTCCCAGGGTGAAGGTAAAACATAGGGAATATTAAGGTGAGAATCTGTGAGGTGTCTATAGTGTCTCCTCCCTCCCTGTTGTCTTCTCTCCCTCCTCACTTCCCTCCCTCCTCACTTCCCTCCCTGTGATCTTACCTGACCTTAGTTTGATTAACCGTTTACCTGCCCCCCGCCCCTGATGGCCTCTCGCCCCCTGCCCGGCGTGACCCCTGGGTAGCTAGGCGCTTCTCGCGTGAAAGGAGGAACTTTCACTCAGTGTAGGACGTCTTCTCGTCAACCTCCGACAGTATCCTGCAGGAGTCTCATGCTCGTGTAGTAACAGAGCGCCACTGTAGGCAGAAGACGGTCACACGTTTGTCTGGCGAAGCTTCATATGTATAAACGCGGAATGAAGGGACCAGGCACCGTTGATTGCTTGTGCGGACATTGTTTTATGGTGCAGGTGTCATTATTAGAGTGACTGATAATAAAGATGACTACAATAGACCTGATGCAACACATGGCTGAGTGTAGACTAAGCCTTTTTTCGTTACACAAAGAGGTAGTGTGACCGGAGCTGTACTCGACCGCCTTCACTTACCAGCTGTAATGTCAGGTATCGTTTACATCTGGGTAGATTGTGGATGCCTTGGACACGAACCAGCGTTCCTTAGTACAGCAGTATATCCACTCAGCCACTGCACCCCATAATGATTGAGAAGCCGACATTACTGTTTCTTGTGAACTAGAATGTAGAATATTCTGCTGTGGGCTGAGATAATAAGGTCTACCCTACTGAGAAGACCCTGAGAGTGACGCCAAGTATCAAGGATCACACAGGTTGGCAAAGGACTCCCGGAGTGACGGAAATTGAGCTGTGATTGACTTACCAAGAACCCAGGAACCTGTGAGCGATGAGGAGCTTTCTCACTCCCTCCTTCCTCCCTCACTCCTTCCTCCTTCCTCCTTCACTCCTCCCTCCCTCCCCTCCTTCCTTATCTTACACTCCCTCACCCTATCTCTCACTTCCTCCTTACGTCACTTATCTCCCCCCCCCCCCAGGAACACCCGCTCTTACCCCTGCCTGTAGCTCTTACAACTTTCCCCCTGCCCCCTCCCTCTGCTCATAACGCTCCCTTACCCATCTCATTCCCCATCACCCCTCCTTCCTCCCCAACCCCCTTCCTCCTCACCTCACCCTCTCCTTCCTCCTGTCCCCACCCCTTTCTTTCACTCCTCCCACTCCCTTCCCTCCTCCCACTCCCTTCCCTCCTCCCACTCCCCTGCTCCTCACACGACACAGACCTTACAGAAAAGAAAGACGGCCTTAACAGCTGCTTCTGACAACCACCTCAGAGGGGGGGAGGTATTGCGATAGATGGAAATAAGAGAGCGAGAGAGAGAGAGAGAGAGAGAGAGAGAGAGAGAGTATATATTCGTGACTGGATGCGAATGAGGTGAATAAATTAGTTAGTGAATGAGTAAATTAGTGGTGGGGTGAATGAGTGAATTACTGAGTCAATTTGTTTTGGCGTGGCAGAAGACTGACTGGTGAATGGTCGTCTGGCGAAGTTACCAGAAATATATCGTAGCGATGTGGTTCGCCTGGCTGAGCTTCCATAAGCTAGATGTCGTTGTGACGGAGTGAAGAGTGAAGGAAGGACGGAGTTATTGGCCAGACGTTGATGATTGCTGGTGCTGGCGCTGCTTTTATGACCTGGGCCTGGGAAAACAGCCGTTGGTTGGGCTGGTAATTGTGTTTCCTTCATTGTTCCGTGTGTGTGTGTGTGTGTGTGTGTGTAAGATCTTTATTGTTGGTTGTACACTTTTTTTGGTGGCCGGGTTGTGGTGAGGTCGGTGGGTGGTAGCGATTGTGGTAGTTGTGGTGGTGATTTTGGTAATGAACGTGGTGGGGGTGATTGTGGTAATTAGGGAGGTGATTGTTTGAGTAAGAATTCTGTGGGTGATGGTGGTAGTAATGGTGGTTATGGCGGGGATGGTGGTGATGATAGTACTAATAGTGGGGATTGTTATACTTTTCTTGTAATAAATAAATAAATACATTGATGAATATAAACTATTTACAAGCATTTAATTATTAAACAACTGGGCCAAACTTGGAAAATAGAAACTTTTATGACAAAAAAAGTAATATTTTTGTGGTATAAACTATGCAAATTTTATACTTCCTGGCAAATGCAAAAAAAAAAAAAAAATACAGAAAAATTACCAAGAAATTAAACTTTTACTACAGGGAAAACTACTAAAAAATACTGAGCAAAAGTATGAAAAAGAAGAAAATTTGACAAGGGGAAAACTTTGGTAACAAGTTATATCACAACTTTCATGACGATAAGTTTTTAATGAAGTGTGTTGGCGGCAGCTTCCCATACCAGCATTGTTGACATAATTTTGTTGGTAAACACTGGAGGAGGATGAGGAGAAGAATGGGATGTATGGATTATTATTATTATTATTATTATTATTATTATTATTATTATTATTATTATTATCATTATTATCATTATTATTATTATTATTATCATTATTATCATTATTATTATTATTATTATTATTTCGGTAACTTTTCGTCATCTTTTTCCTGTGTTGTTTTCCTCTGAGTTTCGACACAGGTGAATCATTAACTTCCGGCGGGAGGAAGTGGGGGGGGGGGGGGGCATCTTATCGCCGGTTCCTTAAGACGCAGTGCTACGACCTTCATCCTTACGCTACCACTCTTTAAGGTCTCTTATGCAGTATTCACCTCAAATGTAAACAGAGACGAGCGACACTTCAATTCTGTGTTGTGTTTTCGTGAAAGAAATATGTAAATAGTTTGTTTTTACGACTATAGGAAAAAATAGCATTTGCGTCACTGGGGGAAAAAAGAGATAAAGGAAACATTTACGATGGTAATAAAGAAGGAAATAAAGAGACGTTTATAGAAGACATTATCCCGAACGCGTCTCTGAACATCGTAGTATGGTACATCTGTCGGGATTCCTGTGATATTCAGAGATCAAACTGAGGTCGCTGAGTGATGGTGATAGTTAAGAGGTCATCGCCGAAGACAGAGAGAAGATATGAGCCTATAATACTCTGGCCTTGCTCACTCGAGGGACAGGGGGGGTTACGGGTGACAGTTTACGGCTCTACCCTGGGGGAGTCTCAAGTGATTCGTTTGTTGATTCTTCTCGTTCCTCTTGTCATTGTTGTTAGTTAAGGGGAATATTGAGGTAAATTGTTGTGTCGGGAATGAGAATGTTAGGTTGTGTTCTCTCGTCTCTCACGTCTCCCAGTTAGAGAGAGAACCGAAAATTAGTGCACAGTTCTGTAGTAATAGTAGAGGGTGAGGGTGTGTGATGGGCCCGCCCCTATAACAACACGTTTATGGCCGTGTAACTGACGGTGAACTGCGTCCTGTGAGTAAACACAGCAGTGGGTGATAAAGCCAGAGACGTTTATGGACGGGTCTCCTGACAAGTTTTAAGAGATGTTTCTCCATCTCTTGATGACGATCTGAGGAGTCTCTCTCTCTCTCTCTCTCTCTCTCTCTCTCCTTCCTGAGGGAGTATTGGTCGCTTCTTTTATATGTATGGTAGAGTAAATTTCTAGAAATTTTGGTATTTCTTGTTGTGGATGGAGTGACTGCATGGTCAGTTTGGCGCCATTAGTTTACATTCCTCACTCAAACTAACATAACCATTGAGATAGGGAGCCAGTTTTAGTGGGATCTAGGGAGCCAGTTTTAGTGGGATCTAGGGAGCCAGTTTTAGCGGGATCTAACCCTAACCGACCTAAGTCCTTATGGGCCATGATCTTTACGGACTCCAGTCACAATGGTATGGTTGGGAGGGTTGGGTTGGGTTGGGGTCTATCGGGACTGGGGCCCATTTGACCTACAACCTAGATGGAACGAAAAGACGACCCTCTTTTACTCCTGACGATATACGTGTCCGGAGAAAGCTCGGCATGTCGATGGCTTGAGTCGTTGGACATTTCTCCATTTCCTGAAGGTGAGGTAGCAGAAGTTGAGGAGGGCATCGCTGGGGTAATTGGATAATGCTCTAATTTCCTGACGATGCGCGTGTCCGGTGAGAGCTGGGCATGTCTTCCTCACGGCGCGGATATGGTTGAGTTGAGTTGGTACACATTTCCCCATTTCCTGACGGCGAGGTTACCAATTGGTGTGTGTGTGTGTGTGTGTGTGTGTGTGTGTGTGTCGCCATGATAATAAGCTGGAGTGAACCGGATTAGCTGGACATATGTTTATCTTCTCTTTATCAACCCAGCAGTACTTCCCTTCCATCTACCTCCTGACGGTGAACTGAGCAGCTCTCCAGTCCCTTGATGATACCTCCTGCTGGGGGTGGTGGTGGGGGGGGGGGGGAGTACCAGGGCAGTGAACGTGGGGTGTCATGGGTGTACTACTAGGAGGTCCTGAAAAGGTCTTGGGAATCCTGAAGGGGTCCTGATGAGTCTTGAGGGGGCCCTGGTGATTCGAATAGCCGGAGAAAGTTGGGTATGACTTCTTTACGGGGGTGAGCGGTTGGGCAGGGGGAGAAGTTCAGTATTATCTCCACTCCTTTATGGTCAGTGTAGAGAAACGTGAGAATGGGTCTACGACAATTGGTGATACGTTGTCTTTGTGTGCTGGTAGAATGTGGCCTCACCTCCTTCCCCGAAATATTTTGTCTGTTTGATTGTTTGTGGTGATGGAGATTACTGGGATCACCTGATTTAAGACACCTGGTGATTTCAACACCCTAATGCTACCTTGGGGATTAGGTTATGTTCGGGTATCGTTAAGGTGGTGACAGTAAGCTGGAGTTTAGGATTTCATGAAGATTACGCATCTAAGCTTATTTCACCTGAGACTTTAACACTAACCTAACCTAATCTTCAGGTGATGTGATTCCTTTAATTCATACAAATGACCCAGGTAGGATCCTCGTGGTGTTTTTCTTACCTGTGTGTATTAAGAGCTAATTACCTGACAATAAATAGCCCGTAATCGAGGTTTTCTCCGCTTTGCTGCCCCGTCAAATGCCCTTCCTGTATGCTAATGCTAATGACTGCTTTTTACAGGTAAGATTTTATGCAAATTGTTCAGCGACAGGTGTAGGAAGTCTTAATTGAATCTTGTGAGGAACTTTCTCAGAGGTTTTTGCAATTAAAAACGTATCGATATTCTCCTTGACTAGCTCAGTGTGTGCGTGCGTCATCAACCCCCCCCCCCCCAGACAGACAGACAGACAGACAGATAGACAGACACACACAGCGGGACGTGAGTGTGTAGCTGTCTCACCCCTCCACCATTAACCGCTGTTGGATGTGATTCATGTTGAAGACTACACCTTCACCACACCTGTAATCTGTCGGTGATGGATGACTCTTGTGTCCATTACGCAGTCGAGCATGTGGCGTGGAGACTTTACCCCCTCTCACTCAATCCTCTCCTCTTCCTCCTATTCCTCCCCTCTCTCTATCTTTCCTTTCCTCTCTCTCTCTCTCTCTCTCCAGATCCTTTCTTCTCTCCTTCCTTCCCCGTCACTAACACTAAACTTCCTTCTCGTCCTCGTCTTCTTCCTCCTCTCTTTCCTTCTACTTCTCGTTTCCTCCTCCTCCTCCTCCCCCTCATCCCTTGATTATTATACCTATTTTTCCCCTCTCCATTGACTCATCAGTGGGAAAACGAACAAGAGAGAGAGAGAGAGAGAGAGAGAGAGAGAGAGAGAGAGAGAGAGAGAGAGAGAGAGAGAGAGAGAGCGTGTGTTGAGTTTGGGCCAGATTATGAATGTTAAACAATTACCAAGTACAAATGAAGTGTTGGGAGGGGGTGGGGGGTGGGTGGGGGGGGGACGACCTTAGCTTAGATTCAGTGTCGACGATGTCCCCACCACCAGCGTGAATTATGAATGAGTCAACACTACGATTTGTGAATGAGTGAGTGGCGCTTTACTACGTGTGTGGCAGCCATGCAATTGGTGCTTGTGGGGGAGGGGGGGGGTGGGTGGGGGTGATCAGATGATGTTTATAGTTTCGGATTATCTTAGAATTTAACACCTTAACGCTACCTAGGGTGGTGGGGGGAGGGGGTTGGTTGATTAGGTTATGGTTATTAGGTGAAATAATCTGGGGAAGCTAATCTTCAGGTGATCCATGTTTTCATCCATGCCGTTCTACATTCTTTAAAAAAAATCGTAAGTTTTATGATCTTTCTCATAAACTTTGGATTTTAAATTGAAATACAACAAAGGTGACAGTAAAATGCCATAGAGGGTTCACTGAGGTAGATTCTAAACCTAACTCCAAACTCTAAATCCTGGGTAAGGTTTTCTTATTATCGACGAAACTCTTGACAAGTATATGAATTTATCAGGTCGTTTATACTTTCTCATAATCCATAATCTTTTTGTTCCTAATCCTTAACATGGCTACAGATACAGAGTTATATTTATTAACATTACACCATCCATAACCGCAGCCCCAGACACCAACCGTCAAGTGTGGGAACTGGCCCGGGCAATACAGGGGGTAGCATTATACCTGACGGCTGTATTATGTCACCTTTTCTGTTGCTGTGATACACGAGTCGTAGGGGCAACTTAGGGAAAAACCCGAGGTCTTCCTGAATAAGATCAATCGGAGTGAAATCCAGTGGTTATGTTATAGATTAGTGGCGTTTTTTTTTGTGGTTTGTGAGGGTATATCTAGCATCGCCTGGGAACCTGTTCTTAAAAAAGTCTTCGGTAAATTGAATGATTGTATTTTACGAACTGGTAGTGGTGGGAGTGTGATTGGCTACTATTCATTCTGGCTTTGATGTGAGTCATTACTTGTGTGATCTTCCCTTTCACTCCCTGCCTCGTGCTGGTTCATGGGGAGGAGGAAGGGGCGTGGGTGGGTGGGGGGGGGGGGGTGGGTGTTCCTCCACTTGTCACTTCACTCTTCTATCGTCCCTCCACTCTCTCCTTCCCTCTTCCTCCCCCCCTCCTCTTCGTAACATTTACCACTTACCTCCATCACATACCACACCACTCACTGCCCCCCCCCCCACACCACTCACCATCCCTCACACCACTCACTACCACCCCATCACTACTCACTACGCCTATCACCACTCACTACGCCTATCACCACTCACTACCCCATCACCACTCACTACCCCCACACCACTCACTACCCCATCACCACTCACTACCCCAACACCACTCACTATACCTCTCACAGCACTTCTAACTTCCTATGCACACCACTCCACACCTACTACACATTCCACACACCACTCTCCACCTCCCACACCACTCGCCACCTCCCACACCACTTACCACCTCCTACACACCCTACACACTCCACACCACTCCACTACACTCCACACCACTCGCCACCTCCCACACCACTTACCACCTCCTACACACCACTCCACACCACTCGCCACCTCCCACACCACTTACCACCTCCTACACACCCTACACACTCCACTACACACCTACACCACTCACCACCTCCCACACCACTTACCACCTCCTACATACCACTCCACACCACTCCACTCCACTCACAGTCTCCCACACCGTAGTTAACCCCAGACGCTGGTAAACACTTAACAATTGTTTTCGTGGTGTTCATCTCTCCTCTCACCAAGGCTTCTCGACGTGCCAGACCAGAGCCTCTCTTACCCTCCACCACACACTTACCTCCATCACACACTTGTCTCCATCACACACTTACCTCTACTACACACTTACCTCCACTACACACTTACCTCCACTACACACTTACCTCCACTACACACTTACCTCCATCACACACTTATCTCCATCACACACTTACCTCCATCACACACTTATCTCCATCACACACTTACCTCCATCACACACTTATCTCCATCACACACTTATCTCCATCACACACTTACCTCCACCACACACTTACCTCGACTACACACTTACCTCCATCACACACTTATCTCCATCACGCACTTATCTCCATCACGCACTTATCTCCATCACGCACTTATCTCCATCACACACTTATCTCCATCACACACTTATCTCCATCACACACTTACCTCCATCACACACTTACCTCCATCACACACTTACCTCCATCACACACTTACCTCCACCACACACTTACCTCCACCACACACTCACCTCCACCACACACCTCCACCACACACACACACACACACACACACACACACACACACACACACACGTGTCTCTAGTAACTTGTTTATATAATATTCACAAGTCTCTCCCCAAGGTCTGTCTGTCTGTCTGTCTGTCTGTCTCAAGGTGAAGGGATGCGTCATTAAGTGGCAGTCGTAGCTCTTGAGAAGGAGTCGTGAGTAATCAAAGCACAAAAAGGCAGGTTAGACGTACATGTGTGTGTGTGTGCGCTGGAGGAGGTAGGGTAAGTATCTTAAACTCTCGTGTTGCTCAAGGTTGCGTTGCACTCACGACACAATGGCTTATTCTCACCCAGCAAGAGTGAGAGGGAGGAAGGGTAGGGGGAGTGAGAGGAAGAGAGGAAGGGAGGGAGGAAGGGTAGGGGGAGTGAGAGGAAGAGAGGGAGGGAGGGAGGGAGGAAGGGTAGGGGGAGTGAGAGGAAGAGAGGGAGGGAGGAAAGGTAGGGGGAGTGAGAGGAAGAGAGGGAGGGAGGGAGGGAGGAAGGGTAGGGGGAGTGAGAGGAAGAGAGGGAGGGAGGGAGGGAGGAAGGGTAGGGGGAGTGAGAGGAAGAGAGGGAGGGGGGGAGGGAGGAAGGGTAGGGGGAGTGAGAGGAAGAGAGGGAGGGAGGGAGGAAGGAAGGGTAGGGGGAGTGAGAGGAAGAGAGGGAGGGGGGAGGGAGGAAGGGTAGGGGGAGTGAGAGGAAGAGAGGGAGGGAGGGAGGGAGGAAGGGTAGGGGGAGTGAGAGGAAGAGAGGGAGGGAGGGAGGGAGGAAGGGTAGGGGGAGTGAGAGGAAGAGAGGGAGGGAGGGAGGGGGGGGGGAGTGTTTGCATGTGTGCGTGTTTGTGCTCTGGCGTGTGTTACCGCCTCCTTGAGTTACCGCCTCCCTGAGTTACCTACCATCCCCTGAGTTACCACCTCCCTGAGTTACCTACCACCTCCCTGAGTTACCTACCACCCCCTGAGTTACCACCCCCTTGAGTTACCACCTCCCTGAGTTACCTACCACCTCCCTGAGTTACCTACCACCTCCCTGAGTTACCTACCACCCCAGTGATGCTATCGTGTCCAGAGACGTGGTTTAGTATTCTCGTATAAAGGTTCACGAGAAACAAACCTCCGTCATCATCACGTCACCAGGAGAACCATTGGTATCTTTGTCTGGTAAGTTATGTAAAGTATCGCTGGGAATGTATTTTGGGACGTAACGGGACTATGTATATAAATGTGTCCTGATCATAAACTTAACCTAACGCAAACCTAATCTTACGACGCTAAACTACCCTAACCCTAGCCTACCCTAGTCTAGCTTAGCATAACCTAACCTAACCTAACCTAACCCTAGCCTACCCTAGTCTAGCTTAGCATAACTTAACCTAACCTAACCTAACCTAACCTAACGACGCTAAACTACCCTAACCCTAGCCTACCCTAGTCTAGCTTAGCATAACCTAACCTAGCCTACCCTAACCCTAGCCTACCCTAGTCTAGCTTAGCATAACCTAACCTAACCTAACCTAACCTAACCTAACCCTAGCCTACCCTAGTCTAGCTTAGCATAACCTAACCTAACCTAACCTAACAACCGCAGCTTAGCATAACCTAACCTAACCCTTAAAAGTAGCATTCAGGCGTATAATCGTCAGGTGAAATAATCTAGGGTGTTTAACCTTCACCTGATCCCTTTTTTTATAATGAATTCCCTCTAAACTTGTGTGACCAATACTCGATGTTTTTACCCTATGGACTTTTTAATTTTTTATTTGGGAATTACCCGGGGCATAAGACGTGACCCGGGGTATAAGACGTGACCCGGGGCTTAAGACGCGACCCGGGGCTTAAGACGCGACCCAGGGCATAAGCCGTGACTCAGGGCATAAGCCGTGACCCAGGGCATAAGAATGGGCAAAGGCATCCACCACTATCTCCTCTTTCCTTCTATCTACGACGCAGAGTGTTGGTGAGGAATTCTGCCCTCTTGTCTTGTGATTCGTTGTGTTGTGTTTTGTCAGTGGATTATGTCTCCTTCCTTCCTTCCTTCCTTCCTTCCTTCCTTCCTTCCCTTTATTCTTTCCTTTTTTCTTTTTTCTTTATTGTTTCTCTCTTTCTCTTTCATTTTCTTTTTTTTCTGTTGTTTTTCCCTTTTTTCAGAATTTTAGCAATAAAATAAAATTCACTGTATTGTGGAGAATTAAAAAAAAATATATAATAAATTTACCTCACGGACAAACATAATTTCCTCAAAACCCACATATAATGCGGGCATCACCTGATAGAGAGACATAGAACGCAGTAAAATAGTTTATAGGCTCAAGGGTGGAATTTTAATGGCCCTTAAACCATTTTATGGAGCACATTATGTCACTCAGATGGTCATTTAGGTGTGGGGAGTGTAGCCTGGATCGTGTGTGTGTGTGTGGCAGGGAGTGTCGTAATTGGTGGTGAGTCTGATTACTGAACATCCTTGTCAGATAAAGGGAACAATGATGGTAGTGAGGCATATGAGTCTAGCTTCTCCTCACCCCCACATTTCCCTCCCCTCCCTCCCTCCCTCCCTCCCTCCTAACCTTCTCCCATCCCCATATCTTCACTTCCTCTCTCACCATCACCACCTTCACCACAGCCTCTATCCCTCACCCTCTCCACCACACTGGCTGTCACTGTGTCGACGCTGCTGTACTGTGGCTCAACACAGTTCTGGAGGAAAAATTAGTTATCACATGAAGTTTGAACCTCGCAGTTTATTTCACCTGAAGATAAAACACCCTAACGCTACCTGGGGGCGTTAGATAAGGTTAGGTTAATCTTAAAGTTAAATGAGTTGGGGACTAATCTTCAGGTAGTCCAATTAGTCTTACGAGTATTGAAGAAACTGGAGCCTGAACTCTACAAAGTGAGTGTCGGCATCATAACAGGTTTAACAAGGCCCAGACGGCCCCCCTTGAGGGACCTCGGGTGCATCCCAGTAGGTTCATGTTTATGGATAACACCGCAGCTTCATTGAAGACTTTGTCACCTGACGCGTATGGAAATGACCGTATCGAAGCGATTTAGTAAACACTAGAACTCGCCCCGTCCTCATTACTTACTGAACATGTGTAAATGTAAACGTAGTAAGGCTTTCTGTTGGGTATGAAACACAGACTCTCCTCATTGACAACTTGCCTGCTGCACAAGTCAATTGGTTTACGTTCGACACGATACTGTAATAACGTGCTTTACATTGACTTGGAGTGTTAATTGTTTTCTGTTGAAAATTTTGTATGTTTGCTTATACCTGAACATGGCTTGTACTGTTACAGTACTTGTGAAGTAATATATTAATTTGTGAAGGTACAATTCTTCTCTCTGAAAGTTGGTGATTAAAAAGACTCCACATTCTACATCTTTTCAGACTGTTTATGTCAATCCGACCTGCCACAAACAACGATAATCAATCACTGTAGTGCACACATTACCTTATGACACACTTCACAGTCTCACGGTGTCCGCTACCCAGACATGGTGCTTTTTGTAGTGTGTGACCAAAGCCTGGAGTCATATTATTAACTATATTGTGAGTGTTCTTGTGCTTCTGTATAAGGTAATGTTACTGAAGTGTTTAATATGGAAGACACAGTGTAGTAGAAAGTTGAAATTGTACAAGTGATGTGAGTCAGCGACGCTCGTGGCCAGTTATGTTAGGTACTGCTGCAGTGTCTCTCTGACCACGACACTTAGATGTGCTCGTCCAGCTTCCTCCTTCAGTGCCTCAGCAACACTACCTGAGGCAGAGGGAGGTCACTCACAGTAGTAATTCTTTTACTGTTTCTGGACACACACAGTCAAGGTTTGTTGTCATACTCACTACTTTGGCTCGCACCAGACAAGCAGCGCCAGCTCAAGCACGTGTGTACAACTTGGCGTTCTCCTACACCAACGTTCTGAGAGCTTCGCTAGATGAACGTCCTCCCATCCGTGGTTTAAATTTACCCTCTTTCATGCCACAAACTTGAGCACGTATCGTCACAACAGCGCCAGTACAAGCAATGTGGCGATCTCCCCCCCCCCCCCCTCCACCTTAAATGGAAACTGTTAGACGAATGTTCACCTGGCTTATGCCAGCAGTGGCGTTCATTATAGCACAATCGTTTGTGTTGATAGTCAACCCAGAAAACCACTTAAATCTCCTGACCAAGTCGATGAAGATATCTCGCTATAAGCTGGAGCGAGCGGTGTTGCCTCCGCCCGGTACTCTTGAAGCCATCCCACTGACCTCGGGGTAACCCGGCTCGGTTTGGGCAATCATGCTGAGCTGAGAGCCATCACACCACTCACCCGACTCGTTACATGTAAAAGTTCCCGACATCAATAGTCACAATATAGTTTCTTGTTCTTTATGAGAAGTGATAGCGATTTGCCGGACGCTACCTGGGGTATCTCACACACGCACGATTATATCCTCATGTTTGTGAGCCAGGGAGAGAGTAATATATAGCACGGGTCTGTGAGTAACTGTAGAACGGTGTGAGTAGTTTGAGAGTAAAGTGATGGAAGTTTGTGAGTAAGTGTGAAAGTTTACAGAGGCACGAAATATGTGACAGAACTTTGTGAGAAAGAAGATAGGACGAGAAGTTTGGAAGAGAGAGAAGCCCGGTAACACAAATTTGTGAGTTTAAGTGACGAGCACTGGAGAGTCTAAGTCTAGTTTGTCTCATATGTTTGGCCAGGTACAGAGACACACTGGGGGGGGGGGGGGGGATTATTTCTACGTGCTATTATTATTATTATTATTATTCGTCGTAGTAGTAGTAATAGTTGTATCATCATCATCATCCCTATTAGTCATATACCTATTTACCTGTACTAAATCTAATTACTAACTCTCATACCTATACAAAAAATAAAAATGCCTGATACTCACTTATACCTGACACATACCCCCCCACCACACACTTTACTGACTGCCACCCTTGTGAATCTACCCTCACGACGATTAATCAGTTTCGTATCTCTTTTAAGGGCACCAAAAAAAAAAAAAAAAAAACAACAGTGCCCTCCTGTACCTCGGCCCGTGTACAACAATACCCCTGATGGTAAACTTAATGAGTCATAAAAACTGTCAAGTAGCTTCACCTTACTACCAAATGAATGTATTCTTGTCAGGTTTTATGCCAAGATAATTATATAGGTCGTGACTTGATTGATATTAAAAGCTGGGGTTTGTATATTAATGTTGTGGGATAAGATATATAGTGGGGGAGGGAGGGGAAGGAAGGAAGGGGAAGGGAGGGGAAAGAAGGAAGGGAGGGGAAAGAAGGAAGGGAGGGGAAAGGAAGGGAGGGGAAAGGAAGGAAGGTAGAAGTAGGATTTTTTTTGGGGGGGGGGGGGAGTTGAAGTGAATACAGGTATATTTTCTTTATATTTTAAGAATTTTGGGATATTTATGAAGATATTTTTTTTTTTTTAGGTATTATGTGATTTAAAGTATGTGTATATTTTGTGTATAGATGATGTATGTTTATGTATTACTACTTCATGGTCATTATTTTTATTTTTTAATCGAGATAAAAAAAATTGATTTTTTTTTATTCAGGGAAGGTAAATTTTATATTTTTAATGATGATGATGATGATGATGATGATGTGTAAAGTCGTCAGATCTCTTGATAAAATCTCATGTTACTAATATGTCGAAAATATACTTATTATGTCGACAGATCATACTCGTTAAGCCGACAAATTACTTCATTCACCAGATCTAGTTTATAAGTCGACATATTTCTTATAAAGTCGACACACACTCCTTAATAATTCAACAGCTTAGTTTATTAAGTCGACAGATTAATTTAAGAGTCGACAGATTATTTAAGTCGACAAATCAGTTCTCGGCTTCTTCAATATGTCGACAGATTCGTGTTGAGATGAATTATGTATATACAAGGTGTGTTCAGCCGTGTTCACAACAATTATACGAGGTGTGTTCAGCCGTGTTCTGAACAATTATACAAGATGTGTTCAGCCGTGTTCAGAACAATTATACAAGATGTGTTCAGACTAATTATACAAGGTGTGTTCAGACTAATTATACAAGGTGTGTTCAGACTAATTATACAAGGTGTGTTCAGACTAATTATACAAGGTGTGTTCAGACTAGTTATATAGGGTGTGTTCAGACTAATTATACAAGGTGTGTTCAGACTAGTTATATAGGGTGTGTTCAGACTAATTATACAAGGTGTGTTCAGACTAGTTATATAGGGTGTGTTTGATATCAAAGAGCGAATCGAAATTAGGTACACGAGCCTCACCAAGCCATTAACGGTGACCCCTTGAGAGAGAATTACCCGCCGTCCCTCGTACTAAATGAAATTATTATCAGCCATCTCGAGTCTACACTGATATTGGTTTATGATGGTGTTGGTTTACATTGATGTTGGTTTAATGTGGTATTGGTTTACATTGGTATTAGTTTACATTGGTATTAGTTTACATTGGTATTAGTTTACATTGGTATTGGTTTATATTGATATTGGTTTACATTGATATTAGTTTACATTGGTATTAGTTTACATTAGTATTGATTTACGATATTGTTAGTCTACAGTCATAAGAATATTGACATTATCCTTGTGAGACATTATTTTCCTTGTAAGAATATAATAGTACTGGCATTATAGTTTAAGAGGGGATAAACTCATTCACTTAATAATAAACAGCATAATACATATTCCTTTAATTTATTATTGTTAAGGTCGTAAAGGTGAAGAATCGTCATAGTGATTATAAAATTAAATAATTGTGATAATTTTAGGAATAATTTGTAGTGTGGACAGCAAGAGAGATCCCAAGGACTTGTAAATTTATATTTTTCCATTGTAGGAAAAATATTTATAATTTTAATTACTTATTTGTGTCTTTTACACTGAATCCTCAAATAATGATCACTATTTTATTATTATTATTATTATTATTATTATTATTATTATTATTATTATTTCGAATATTTATCACATTTTATAACTTCAAACATTATATCTGTCAATAAATTATATATCTAGACACATTTACAACATCGTCAATGACCAACACTCGATATTAATCAATTCTAAGTGGTCATTGGCTAATTCAGATGACGTCAGCTGGCTTAAGAGTAAGATCACTTTGTATAAATGAATCGAATCGCCTTTCTTTAACTGATAGATATTCAGTTAAGGCATTGAACTCCCCGTGCTTATATATGTGTGTGTTAAGGCACTTACTCATGTGGAACACGATTATGAGGCGGCTGCTGGGAGAGCTTTTAAGTCATACTGTTGGATCATACTGCAAAGGGAAGTGTGTAGCTTTTGTCATATTGAAGGGAGAAGTGTGTAGCTTTTATCATACTGAAGGGAGAAGTGTGTAGCTTTTATCATACTGAGAATGGTGGAGTTAGCTTATCATACTGGGGAAGATGGATGAGGGGTATCATACTGAATAAGCTAGAGTTTGCTTCTATTGGAAATTATATAATCATGCTTTATCATACTGAAGAAGGTGGCCATAGCGTTTATCATACTACAGTAGGTGGAGTTAGGTTATCATACTGGACCCCCCCCACCCCCGAAAGTTTACCTAACACACCATTGAAAAACAAAAGCCAAACATTTCTTGATCACATTGAGGACAAAAAGAGGCCAACTATATTTTATCATGCTGGAGAAAAAGAAAACATTTTGTATTATATTAAATCGAAAAAAAAAATGAAAGCTTACGAATCCTAATAAAAAAAAAAAGCCGAGAATGTTGTGTTCGGCTGTGGGAAGACTTCGACTCCCGCCCACAGCCGAGATGACAGGTCAACAATATACCTGTGTGTGTTACGTTGTGGCGTCGAATTAGTATTGTTATTTTGTGTGTGTGTGTGTGTGTGTGTGTGTGTGTGTGTGTGTGTGTGGAATGATCACGAAGCCCTCTCAAACCTCCCTCCTCTTTTTCTTTCGGTTTGTCTGCCTCCTCCTCCTTTCTTTATCTTCTTTCTGGCCCCTCTTCCTCCTTTCCATTTCTGCCTCCCTCCCTCATCCTCCTTCCCTCACTCCCTCTTTCTTATTTCCTTACTCCCGCTTCCTCCTTCCCTCTCTTCCTCTTCTTCCTTTCCTTCCTTCCTCTTCCTCCCCCACCTCTCCTCTATTACCCTCTTACCCTTTTATAATTAAAAATTCCTTTCGGGATTTTTTATAATGACAACAATTCTGAACACACACACACACACATACACATACACATACACACACACACACACACACACACACACACACACACACACACACACACGAGACCGAACTCTATGGGATAACATAATTGGAAGTTTAATTCATCATTTGCTATAACGACTCCACATAGTTACAGCAATGAGAGAGAGAGAGAGAGAGAGAGAGAGAGAGAGAGAGAGAGCTTGTTCACTGCCATATCTGATGACAGTAAACAACAACAACAACAACAACAGACAGACAGACTTAGCAATTGAAAATAATATAAAACCTGTTTCTAAGTTAAACCAACAAACTGGTATAGGTATAAGCTGACCTAACCATTCTCCCCCCCCCCCCCCCCACACTACCCATAATAAACCGGAGTCTGGTGTAACAGTGGGCGTGGGAGTAAAAATCAGAACAAATGTGGTTTTAAGTTTGCTGAAGCGACATAACCAAGTTGGTGTTTGTCTTGTGGGGGGGGCTGGCCTACTGCTACCTGCTTTATAGTGTGTGTGTGTGTGTGTGTGTGTGTTAGTATATGTTTAGTATAAAGAAGAACACTGGTGAGTACTTCAGAGGGAACCGAAACACACACACACACACACACACACACACACACTCTCTCTCTGTAATATTTTCTGTACCAAAACCAGTTATTTTATGTTCCATTTACCTCCAGTACAAGTTTGAGGAAACCCGCGCTGTCCATCACCCTCACCGGAGACCACAACATATAAAGCCACTCTGAGACAAGCATTGACCAAAGAGAGAACACTTACCTCTGTGTGTATGTATGTGTGTGTGTGTGTGTGTGCATATTTTATTTATCAGGTAAGTGAGCGATGAGTACGGGGGGGGGGGGGGGAGGAGGTTGCTAGAGTGCCGATAATTCTTGCTCTAGTTAACATACGGATCAACACCTGCAGTATACCCAGGGAACACGACTCCTGAAGCCTTCCTCCGGGTGTGTTGCTTACTGTTGCCGGGTCGTAAATCTTGGTGGGGTGAGTCATCTGGATATTTCAGGAAGGGGGTGAGGGATATCCATGTGGGGGAGCTATTATTGTCCCTCAGTCTAGTAAAAACACACACACACACACACACACACACACACACCGGACTCTCTGACAATGTTGTATGAGCAGGTTGCCAAATCAAGTTGCAGACGGACCGACCGACAGAGGTGACTGAACGCGACACACCGCTCAGGCAAAGAGGAGAGGCTGGGTGGGAGGAGGGGGGAGATTATAGTGCTGTTGTTGTTGTAGAGGAGGTTTTGCTGTTCCTATGCTCCTGTAGTTGGGATTTGTTCCTGTCTTCCATCATCATCATTTCTGTTTCTCTTCGTTGTTTCATCTTCCCCCACTATTCTTGTTCTTGTTTTTCGTCTTTTTTTACGTCTTTTTTTCTTATTTTTCTTTTTGTTTTCCGTCTTTTTTTTTTGTCCTTTTTCGACTTTTTCTTCATTTTTATTTTCGTCGTTTTTCGTCGTGTTTTTCTTGTTGTTTTATTTTTATTCTTATTTTTATTCTCCTTCGTTTTCGTTTTCCTCCTCCTCCTCCTCCTCCTTCCTCCTCCTCCTCCTCCTCCTCCTCCTCCTCCTCATGCGGTACCAAGTCATGCACCAACAGTACCACAGCCGAGCCAGGAAGACCTATACAGTACTGAACAGTACGCCTAAGGACCCAGTGTTTACATATCTCCCTCAGTCAGTGTTCAAGAGACCAAGTGTAAAAAAGTTTAGTAAAAATAAGAAAGTTAAGACGTGTGTTGATTTTTTTTTCAGCATTAATGACTTTTAGAAAATATTTTGGGGAAGTTTATATTAAAAGAGGACAATTTTAGGGAAGTTTATATTAAAAGAGGACAATTTGGAGGAAGTTTAGTTTAAAGGAGGACAATTTTAGGGAAGTTAAATTTAAAGGAGGACAATTTTGGGGAAGTTTACTTAAAAGGAGAAAAATTTGGGGGTATTTTATTTTAAATGAGGACAATTTGGGTGAAGTTTAGTTTAAATGAGGACAATTATGAAAAACATACATTATACCCTCCAGAAAACATTTTAAGAGAACCAGTTATTGAGAACTTTTGCGAGACACTGTTTGATTGCAAGGTTTAAATTCTCAATCTTCTCCTTTTAGCGAACTAATTTTTCTCTCCTGGATTATGACAACTTGTTATGTTTAAAACCAGTTATTTTACAGTCCGTTTACAACAATATGAGTTTAGCAGATGGTCGAATTTAACATTTAATTTGGTGTATATTTTTACGAATATATCTCTATTTGAACATAAACTTGGTATAGATTGAACATAAATTGGTATATATTGAACACTAATTTGGTATATATTTTAAGAATATCTCTCTATCTTAACACAGACTTGGTATATATAATTTGTAAGAATATCTCTCAACTTGACTGAAAGAAATATTACTTGAGGTGTAATAATGCTGAAGAGTGACACCGTGGATGATGGATTGTGGGGGGATCACTCTTAAACCATCCGTGAAATTGAAGTAAAAAGCAGACAGACTGACAGGTGGATAGATAGTTACATACACACACGCATACATACATACACGTCCAAGCACACACACACACACACACACACACACACACACACACACACACACATGCTTAAAAAAAATTTGAGAAAAAATAGACACGTTTATAGTGGAGGGCTGTGGTCGCCAACCCTCAGACATGATGACGTCACCATGATTGATCGATTGAGCATGACTTCGATTGAGAGGCTGGAATAGAGGCTCTGATTGATGATAATTAACTTAATGGATTATAATTATGTGGAATTTAATATTTTTTGTAATGAATTTAATCACCTGAGCTGCTTAAGGCGATGGATAATTATATTGCTTTTGATTTTTTTTTCTTCATTAATCTCTTTAGTCGGTTTTAATTGTGTTTTTTTTTTTCATCGTCTTTATTTTTCTTGTTTTTCTCGTTTCTCTCGTCATTTTCCTGTTCATTTTTATTTTATTAGTTTTATTAGTATAACCATTTTCAACACTATAATCATTTAATAATTTTTTTTACATATAATTACTGGTATTAATTTTTATAATCTTTACCCTTATTTTAATTATTATTTTGTCTTATCGTCATTTTCCTACTGTTATTATATTTGACTTTATTTGAATTATTATCATTAAAGTTGAATTTTATATAACTTATTTCTTTGTTTTCGTTTAAGAACATAGTCTATTTTTATGTAGGGAATTATAGATACATAGTTATATGGAATTATACATATACCTATAAGATATCAAGTGTTATAATCTCCCTCTCTTGATATTTAACTGTATTATACGAACACTGTTTATTGCCTCTCAGTTTCCAGAAGAGCTTCCATTAATGCCTCGTAAAGTGTAACACCTTTTTTTTTGTGTCAGGTTCGGAAAATTTTATGTTTCATTGTTCTCACTAGTGACCTTTAATTACTCTATATGTGTTGAATGTTTTTTTTTTTTGGTTTTGTCGTGTTTTTGTTTCTCTGAGTGTAATGATTTTTTTGTAATTCTTCTTTTATTTTTCCCTGTAATAATTTAGTTGTATTTTTTTTTTATTTTCGATTTTTTGTCATTATTTTTATTGTTTTTATATTAAATTCCCTTTTTTAACTATGACAAAAAAAATTGTCTTAGAAAATTTATTATATTATTTGTTTTTAAGTTATATAAATTTAAGTAACTTTTTCACTTATATAGTTTTAAGTAATTGATAATATCTCCGTTGAGAATTGACTTATTGAGACATGGTTCGTGATTGCTCCAGTGGGGTAGGAGATTTAAGACAGGGAGACATAAAAGGACCTCCGTTGAGACATAAAAGAGATTGATTTTGTGAGGTGAGACATAAAACGGTCATACATGAAAGTTCTTTCTTCGTGATTAGGAGAAAAAAAAGTTGACTCGAGACAAAAGGTATTTATTAGTAAATGAAAAGTGATTATATGGAGTACACGAGGATGAAAAAGACTCGAGACATAGTTATTGACGAGGACGAAAAAGGACTCGAGACATAGTTATTGACGTGGACGAAAAGGACTCGAGACATAGTTGACGAGGACGAGAAAAAATCGGGTAAAACATGAAAAAATCTCTTTGACGAAATCCTAAAACACTTTTATTACGCATGACGAAATCCTCTTTTGATGAGACATAGTTGTGTGCCGAGGCATAAAATCCGATTTGACGAGACATAAAATCGAAAAATATGCGCGAGACGTGAAAGACGATTGTTGTGAGGCATGAAATCTGATCTATTGACGCACAAAAATCTGGATGGGTGAGGCATAAAATCTGTTTTGACGAGACATAAAATCTGATTCGGTGAGACGTGAAAAGATGTGGTGTCCATGGCTGGCTGTTGGTAGGACTTTTACACCTAGGGATCCTTCGCCGCTTAGACCAGCTCAGGAGGGTATCCAGGTGGTGATCAAGATGAACTCTGAGTCGGGGGATGGAGGGTGGGGTGAGGTGAGAGAGGGTGGGTTAGGGTGAGAGAGGGTGGGTTGAGGTGAGAGAGGGTGGGGTGAGGTGAGAGAGGGTGGGTTGAGGTGAGAGAGGGTGGGTTGAGGTGAGAGAGGGTGGGGTGAGGTGAGAGAGGGTGGGTTAGGGTGAGAGAGGGTGGGGTGAGGTGAGAGAGGGTGAGAGAGGGTGGGTTGAGGTGAGAGAGGGTGGGTTGAGGTGAGAGAGGGTGGGTTGAGGTGAGAGAGGGTGGGTCGAGGTGAGAGAGGGAGAGTGAGTTAAGTGGGTTAGGGTGTGACAGGAAAGGGTGGGGATGACATGAGATGAGTGGGATAGAGTGAAGACGGGGAGTGGGGTCGGGTGGGTGTAAGAAATGAGTGGGCTGGAGTGGTATAGGCGAGAGGTAGTGGTGAGGGAAAATATCTCATGCAATTCATCCAAGTTTATCATATGAGAATACTTTTAGACGTGTGTGTGTGTGTGTGTGTGTGTGTGTGTTAGTCCACGTGAATTAAATTACAGGTATTTATAATTAACCTGGAGTTTATACATATACATATATCGTGTGTGTATATATGTATAATGTCATGTATCGAGTTTACGTATTGTATTTTCTCTACGTCTAAGGACAGAGGGAAATAAAGTGGTAGATAGGAATATAAATAACAGCAGAAGAAGTGGAAATGGGAGAAATTGAACTAGACATTTAAGAAGGTGAATTAGAAGCAATTGGTGGAAGAGAATGAGTGGAAATGGAAACCGAAGAGAGAGAGAGAGATAGAGGAGGGGAGAAAGAGAGACAGAGAGAAAGAGAGAGAGAGAGAGAGAGAGAGAGAGAGAGAGAGAGAGATGGACTTTTATCTCATATTCTTTGATACATTTTCCACACGTGGTTTTGATTTTCTTGAGTCATTTTCACGCCATTTATTATTATGACATTTTTACACACAAATTTTTACACTTTTTAGCACATTTTTAACATTTTCTCAAGACATCATCGTTTCTCTCTCCTGCTTAGGGATTATTTTTCCCAGTGTGAAGGAACGAGTATTTTTACGACAGGATGAACAAGGGACGAGGCTGTACGGTGTTAGTGTGGCAGGTTGACTCCGGCCACTATCAGGGCAGAGAGTAGCACCCACATACTTAACTCTCTCTCTCTCTCTCTCTCTCTCTCTCTCTCTCTCTCTCTCGAATAAAACGAATAGGAGGAGGAAAAAGGGAAATGAAATGGAGGTGGAGGAGAGGGAATGAAGTTAGGTGAAGAAGAACAACGAGGAGGAGGAAGAAGCAGCCTAATGTAACTCACCTAATCGTAACTGGATCTTTTCTTAGGTGATTTAATCTCACGGGATAGTGACCTTAACCTGAAAGGGGTGTCGGTGTGACGTCATGCTGTAAGAACCAATCATGCACGCTAAAATGAGCTACGTTGGCAGGACTTCGGTGACGTCAAACCTTGAGAGCCAATCAAATATGCAAAAAAGGGACCGGATCGTCGTGACGTAAAATGATGTCATGTTCTAAAAGCCAATCAAATACGCTAGAATCGGCAGAGTAGGCGTGGCTTGAGATGACGTCATGCCGAAGGAACCAATCAAATTCGCTAAAATTTGTACCGCCGCTATTTCGTTTTGGGGAAGAGAAATCGCTGCTGAGGAACACACACACACACACACACACACAAAGCGAGAAAAATACCTTCACCGTCGGGAGAATAGTTACATCAGAGGACGAGTGCTATCAGGAGGTGCCTGTTAATTAGCCAGAGGAGATATATTCACCCAATTAGGAGACATGTCTGACTTTGAGGGGGGAGGGGGGAGGGGGGGCGATGACTGAGGGAGAGGAGAGGAGGAGGTCAAAAAAGAAGGAGGAGGAGAAGGTAAGTTAAAGAAGAAGAGGATGAGTGGAGGTCAAAGAAGAAGTAGAGGAGGTCGAAGAAGAAGAGGAGGTCAAAGAAGAGGTAGAGGAGGTCGGTTAGGAGGAACGCGCTCGGCACTTTCCCAGGTGTTCGCTTGGCCGCAGAAGAATTGTAAATACCTCCTGCCAGACACTTGGGAACATGACAAGTACACCAATTATGTAAATCATTTATAAACTGTTCACTCCACCCTGTAAATACTTAACCAGATACTGAATACAGATGCTTGCCACTCACTCACGTACGATTTACAAGTGTTTTTTTTTTTTGTGCTTGTTTTGTTTTGCTTCGGGTCTTTATAAACTGGAAATAGATTGTGTTTGTTTTTGTACCTGTGGTGTTAATGAGAGAGAGAGAGAGAGAGAGAGAGAGAGAGAGAGAGAGAGAGAGAGAGAATAATGGTAAGAAGATGAAGAAAGTGAATAATAATAATAATAATAATAACAATAAAATAAAATAAGGAAGAAGAATATTGATAATAGTAATAATGATAAAAGTGAAAATAATAATAATGCTGATAATTAATAACGAGTAAAGACAATAATGATAGGAAGAAAAGAAGACAGAAGAAGTCAGGAAGTTCTTTAACCATTTCAGTTACATTGTCTTCACGTCTACCATTAGCAATTTTCATGAGGCAATCGAGTCTTGTCTTCACGTAGCGTTGTTCTTCCCGGCATTTGACGACCTCCTGGGGTAATGTACTTATGTTTCACAGTGAAGAAAAACGTATTATAAGGTGTATGTATGTGTCCAGGATGGCGTTAATGTGTCTGTCTGTATGTGTCCAGGGAGGTACTCAAGTGAGGAGTAGTAATATCAGCTCGGTCAGTGTTGCCAGATCATGCAAAAAGGTGATAAAAAAAAACCCCTGTGATGATATAAGATTCCAACTGTCTTTGTTCTGACTATGAAACTGTGTGTAGCGGATCAAGAATGTCACCTGGGGTGTACTGGAGTGAGTGGTGGTATGGTGGAGAGGAGGTGGTGATAGTGAAGGTGGAGGTGGTGATGGTGGAGAGGAGGTGGTGATAGTGAAGGTGGAGGTGGTGATGGTGGAGAGGAGGTGGTGATGGTGGAGAGGAGGTGGTGATGTTGGAGGGGAGGTGGTGATGGCGGGGTAGTTGCTGATGGTGGAGGGGAAGTGATGGTGGTGGAGGTGAAGGTACTGGAGGAGAGGTGGTGGTGAAGTGGAGAGGGAGGTTGATTGATGGTGGTGGAGTACAGGCAGGGAGGTAGAGTGGTGGTGGTGGTGGTGGAGTGGTTGGTGTCGGGGTGAGTGGTGGTGGATAGGGAGCCACTGTTTATAGCTTTGATAACTGCATGAAACCCTTGACGATGACTGCATGTCTGCCTCGGGTAGTTAGGTTTTATGAGTCACAAGAAAGCACATGTAAGATTACCTTCACCTGAGTCCTCTTGGTGTGTGTGTCTGGGGGGGGGGGGGGCATCCACGTCTGTTTTCCCACATCTGTCAATTATTCTTTTTATTTCCTTCATCCATATCTTCATTAATTTCTTTTTTATCCTTCATCCATATCTTTATTTACTCTTTTTGTATTTACATCCTTTCACTTGTTTATTATTCACAAAACTCTAAACATTGTATTTTTTTTTTGGGGTGGGGGGGGGGGGTCGTTTATCACAAGTACTGAGGATTAAATCTAGTCTTTGATGGCGTTTCGATTTTGTTTTTTTTATTTAATAACTCTCCTGTAGTTCTGTCGTTTATTACTTATGTTCCTTATACTTTTATGGTTGCTCCTCTGTGTTAAAGTTCATCAGTAAGAGATTTACAT
The DNA here is from genome assembly GCA_958450375.1 of Homarus gammarus. NCBI lineage: Eukaryota > Metazoa > Arthropoda > Malacostraca > Decapoda > Nephropidae > Homarus > Homarus gammarus. The sequence continues at coordinate 1,030,954 of CAUDMG010000881.1, read as the reverse complement.
TTTGTTTACACCGGAGAGTTCAGGTGAGTTCAGGTGAGTTCAGGTGTTCTACATATACTGTGAACATTTCCATTATTTACTCTCTGTTGAATAAAGTAAATGCAGGTACAAGGAACAACTTTAGTCTTAATTATTACAGGTACACAGGGACTATTCGATCACCCTTTAACAACCTCTATAGAAGTCATAGGAGTCAGTATAGGTCAGAGGTAAAGGTCATAACTTTGAATATAAGAAATCAATGTTGACGACAAACACGTGTAGTTGTTTATCATGATATACTAGGCGGTGTGTCGTGATGCAGACGATTGTTTTGTGTCTCGGGATTCACAAGATGTAGAGAGAGAGAGAGAGAGAGAGAGAGAGAGAGAGAGAGAGAGAGCACACACACACACGTCCCTCGGTACACACTACACAAGGGTCAAGATGGAGTGTACGTACGTGAGAGCAAGGAAGCCACCAGGTGTCTTTAGTTCGTAGATTCCAATCGGAGGTTCAGTTGCTGGGTTGTTATTATCAATTATGTACATGAGCGGTCGTAAGTTACACACACACACACACACACACACACACACACACACACACACACACACACACACACACGCACCTGACCATCACCAGTGTACTAATCTATGTTATGGTCAGTATAAGACACCCTCATCGCTATTACCCATCCTGCATCTACTATTTATAAGATATTCAAGTGACTTAATTTCGTGTTCATAATTATAGTACAGAGTCTCCAAGCCCCAAATCTTCCACCTCGACTCCTGTCATCTCATAAGGCGTACAGTGAGATGACAACTTCGGCGGGTTTTGTTTTTTTTTCATTTATTTCTTAATTTAGTTTTTTTTGTGTGTGTGTGTGTGTGGATTATAGTACCTGCTTTGATTATGTCCAGGTGGGTAAAGTCCGGAGGTGTGTGTGTGTGTGTGTGTGTGTGTGTGTGGAGGCAGTACAACATGCATTTCTCATTAGATTGGCCACTTAAATATTGGTTATGCTTCCTCACTCCTTCCATTGTTCGTGAAATTATGCTTCTTGTTCTGTCGCCCACTGTGTTATATAGGGAGCACCCACCACCCACTGTGTTATATAGGGAGCACCCACCACCCACTGTGTTATATAGGAAGCACCCACCACCCACTGTGTTGTATAGGGAGCACCCACCACCCACTGTGTTGTATAGGGAGCACCCACCACCCACTGTGTAGTATAGGGAGCACCCACCACCCACTGTGTTGTATAGGGAGCACCCACCACCCACTGTGTAGTATAGGGAGCACCCACCACCCACTGTGTTATATAGGGAGCACCCACCACCCACTGTGTTGTATAGGGAGCACCCACCACCCACTGTGTTGTATAGGGAGCACCCACCACCCACTGTGTAGTATAGGGAGCACCCACCACCCACTGTGTAGTATAGGGAGCACCCACCACCCACTGTGTAGTATAGGGAGCACCCACCACCCACTGTGTAGTATAGGGAGCACCCACCACCCACTGTGTTATATAGGGAGCACCCACCACCCACTGTGTAGTATAGGGAGCACCCACCACCCACTGTAGTATAGGGAGCTCCCACCACCTGCCCGCGTTATAATGACTTGTCTCACTGCCCTGTTGCCTAGAAGCGATGAAATTGAATTAGCTGTGGTGTGAGAAATATTAATGTAGTGGAAATTCTAAAATGAAATGTTACGAGGAATTAAAGGGCTTTGGGGGATATGAAATTTTGTTTAATCTAATAAACGTTATTAAATTTTTGAATGGAAGATTATTGAATATTTATTATCGTAAAGGTGTTATGAAAAAGTTATGAAGAATATTAATTAGTGGTGTTTTGAAGGTGTGTCTCTCTTATTATTTAAAAGCTACATAGCGCAGGTAACGGTAATGACTTGTGTTAGAGATGTGATAAGACATAGCGGAGAGAGAGAGAGAGAGAGAGAGAGAGAGAGAGAGAGAGAGAGAGTATTACCCTGTCTTACGAGTGTATGTTAGCATAGATGTAGAGTTTGTGGAATAAAACTCGATCATCACTGAAGGCAGCAGACAGGTGATGCTGGTGTTGCCGTGTTTTACATTTATCTCTGAAACAAAGGTAGTTGAAATGAAACCTCGTTATAGGTCAGTGTGTCATGTACCAGTTTTAATCATCGTGTTTGATTCAGGATTTTTTGGGGGTGGGGGAAACACTAATTGATATTAATTGGATTTGATGTTCATTAGATATTAATAGTCGTTGATATTATTTAGTTATTATAAAATTTATATCATATGTTACCGTATAATATTAATACTGGTAGTTTGAAATTATTTTTGATAGGTGTTTGTGTTGGAGTTACACGCGGTCGGTTGTTGATGACCATTTCATCTACATCATCATCATCATCATTTAAGAACAACCTCAATTACAAAGATAATAATCCATTACATAATTACACCTTGAACCAAATTATCAGCCTGTGTGTGTGTGTGTGTGTGTGTGTGTGTGTGTGTAACTTAGGAGATAAGAGAGAGCTGCTTGTAGTTACGGTGAAGTCTCAGGGTAAGGTAGCGGCCATTTTGAGTACCATCATAATATTCCTCCTGCCTCAATTAGATAGTGAAGGGGTGGCCGGGGGGGGGGGGGGGGTAGGGGGTGTTACCACGTGAACCCTGAAGACTCCGGGTTCAGATCAACTAACATAACCCGTCTTTCGTTTTCTATAATTATGGTTATTTTGTCGTCAAGTTTACTGGTTCTGATTCTCAAAGATTAGTAAATTATCTCTCTCTCTCTCTCTCTCTCAATTTTTTCTCTCTCAATTTTTTTTCTCTCTCTCTCTCAATTTTTTTTTTCTCTCTCTCTCTCTCTCTCTCTCTCATAACCTAACCTAACCTTAACCTAACTTTCACCTAACCTTAACCTAACCTAACCTTAACCTAACCAAACCCAGCCTTATTAAACACGTACTAATAACACTATCGGTACCAAATGGCATCTAGTTTGTACAGAGACTCGACCTCAGTACGATACATTATCTCGAAGCAGCTCAGAGGGGAGAGAGGAAAAAATTAATATAAGAATGTTTGACAATAGTAAGTCCGGCATTAATGTGTATTGGGGAGATAACTTTTGTGTCTCAGCCGCCAAGTATGCTAATGGTGTGTCATTTTCATTATTTTTTTTAATTATAACAGATGAGCAGTTTATGAGAGCTTCTGGGTGTGATGTGGGGGAGTGTGTGTGTGGGGGGGGGGGGGTGGTTTGTGTGGGGGTGATATGTGTGGGGGGGAGGGGGGTCGTGGTATGGGGAACGTGTGTTTGTGAGGGTGTAGGTGTGTGTGTGTGGGGGGTGATATGTGTGGGGGGAGTGTGTGTGTGGGGGGAGGGTGGTCGTGGTATGGGGAACGTGTGTTTGTGAGGGTGTAGGTGTGTGTGTGTGGGGGGGTGGTATGTGTGGGGGTGGTACGTGTGGGGGAGTGTGTGTGGGGTGTGGTATGTGTGTGGTTGAGTGTGTGTGGGGGGGAGGGGGGGTCGTGGTATGGAGAACATGTGTTTGTGAGGGTGTAGGTGTGTGTGTGTAGGGGGGGGATGTGGTGGTGTATGTGTGTGTGTGGGGGTATTATGTGTTTGTGGGGATGATGGTGTGTATGGATGTATGTGTGTTTGTATGAGAGATAGAGTGAACTTTTTGTGCTATATATATGTAAATAGGTTTGTGTATGTGTGTATACGTGTGGATATCTTTGTATATTTATGTGTGTTTATGTATATTTTTGTTTTATTATGTATGTAAAGGTTTATGTTTGACTACCTGTGGATACTTTTGTGTGTGTGTGTCTGTGTGTGTGTACGTGTTTGGTGTATACATGGTTCGTGTACGTGTTTGGTGTATACATGGCTCGTGTACGTGTTTGGTGTATACATGGTTCGTGTACGTGTTTGGTGTATACATGGTTCGTGTACGTGTTTGGTGTATACATGGATCGTGTACGTGTTTGGTGTATACATGGTTCGTGTACGTGTGTTTGTTTGTTGTGCTAAGACGCATATTATCCTATAAACCCACAAAAGATGTTAATTCCTGCGACGTCTTACACACCCCACACACACATTTATTATCCCTGTTTGTGTGTTTGTCTGTCTTCACCACCCCCCCCCCCCCCGTTTCCCTTCACCACTCACTTGGTCGCCTCCAGCCACAGTCTAGACTGTCGCGGCGTCCACTTCATAACAGTCAATCTTGAGGTGGTACTTTCTGTAGTTTTTATTCCTAGCTGCCTGAAGAGCCTCTTGACCAATAGGATGACTGGAAGTTATCTAGGTTATTTAATTGGACGCTTCTGATTGGATATTCAGTCGTTAAATTTATCTCGGTTGTAATTACCGACTGTTCTGTTAACTCTGTTTTTTATGACGAGTATATGTATTATCTCTCGAGTCCAGTTGTGTGTGTGTGTGTGTGTGTGTGTGTGTCCAGCTGACTACTACAGAGCACAGATTAGCCAGTCCAAGATCCTGATGCACTGTAGGTAACTCTGCACAACGATTAGGTGTAGTAATCGCTGAGAGATTAGATCAGATTATCAGTGAATGAGTTGCAAATACCTGCAATGTTTCCGTTCACTTTCGGGAACAGTGTTAAGAAAGTAAATATTTTAGATCACCTAAAGATTAGTTCCCTTCGTCCTACCTTATTAACCACTCTCACGCCACTTTGGGAGTGAGGTTAGGTGAGCATTGTTAGGTTAGGTTAGCATTGTTAGGTTAGGTTAGGTTAGCATTGTTAGGTTAGGTTAGGTGAGCATTGTTAGGTTAGGTTAGCATTGTTAGGTTAGGTTAGCATTGTTAGGTTAGGTTAGGTTAGCATTGTTAGGTTAGGTTAGGTTAGCATTGTTTGGTTAGGTTAGGTGAGCATTGTTAGGTTAGGTTAGGTTAGGTGAGCATTGTTAGGTTAGGTGAGCATTGTTAGGTTAGGTTAGCATTGTTAGGTTAAGTTAGGTTAGCATTGTTAGGTTAGGTTAGCATTGTTAGATTAGGTTAGGTTAGCATTGTTAGGTTAGGTTAGGTTAGCATTGTTAGGTTAGGTTAGGTTAACATTGTTAGGTTAGGTTAGCATTGTTAGGTTAAGTTAGGTTAGCATTGTTAGGTTAGGTTAGCATTGTTAGATTAGGTTAGGTTAGCATTGTTAGGTTAGGTTAGGTTAGCATTGTTAGGTTAGGTTAGGTTAACATTGTTAGGTTAGGTTAGGTTAGCATTGTTAGGTTAGGTTAAACTTTAAGTTAAATAAGCTGGGAATAATCCTCAGGTGATCCGATTTAACTCCTTCAACACGCTGTTCACATACTGTACATAGTTCCATGACTTTCCCAGACAGCCGTCAATTGGGGCGGTGTAATGCAGGTACAAATGTAATGTATAAATGGAATGCAGTTTTCGAGACAGATTTAACTTGTACCTATGCAGTAACAGGATCAAGTGCGGTCAATAACATGATCAAGTGCGGTCAGTAACAGGATCAAGTGCGGTCAATAACAGGATCAAGTGCGGTCAATAACATGATCAAGTGCGGTCAGTAACAGGATCAAGTGCGGTCAATAACAGGATCAAGTGCGGTCAATAACAGGATCAAGTGCGGTCAATAACAGGGCGTTTTAAGTAGACAAATATGAATGAAAAATGTATCATAATAATACAACAGTAAGTTTGAATTTAGTATATTTCAAGAAGGTATTTTAGGGAGACAGATGTAAAGAGTTGGAAATACCTCAGTTACCTGTGAGAGAGAGAGAGAGAGAGAGAGAGAGAGAGAGTATATATATAGGCATTTCGTTGTTATATGTCGTATACCAGTGAATATTATGTAGTCCGATAATTAGTCCCCAAGCCTGACCAACCAACGTGCATGCTTCCCCTATTTGGTGTGTGGTATCTCTCTCTCTCTCTCTCTCTCTCTTTCTTTTGGTGATGAAGACATTTTATGGGGGGGGGGGGTGTTGGCTGGGGTGCCACTGTATCCGGGTTGTTGGACGTGGTGTTCGTATAGTCAAGGTTGGATCTTTAAGGACAGGGTTCGTTTTAACAGGGTTGCTGGGCTGTGAGGGTGATATAACGAGGTTGGAGGACAGTCATTTGTAGATATATGCGATTGGAAGAAGAAGAAGAAGAACCACATACCATCACCACATACCACCACCACATACCACCACCACATACCTTAACACCAGTATTTAATAACCAACTTAACGACACTAAGCCGGTTGTTCGCTATGTGGCAATGAGACGTGATAGTCCACACGTATCAGGGAGTGGCGTGCGGTGATTGGTTCAGATACTCACGATGATGTCATGTGGCGTTCTTTCGTTCTTTAACTTTAGATTAGAATCGTTGGATGTGGATTCGGTAGTGTCCGGATTAGGTAAGGGCAGTTTAGGTAGATTGGGTCCGGATTAGGTAAGGGCAGATTAGTTAGGTTAGATTGGGATTAGGTTAATAATTGAAATATAGAATTTAAGTCAATGTTCTATACCTTAAGTTAACCAGTTAGATACGTTATCGCATCTCTAGTTAAGGTAAAAAAATAACATTAATAAAACACTGAGAGAGAGAGAGAGAGAGAGAGAGAGAGAGAGAGAGAGAGAGTTATATAACCCCGATATGATATTCAAATTACATTCTCATACGACTGTCTTGAGTGATTGATTGCCCCCCCCCCACCCCCCCGTTAACATTTAATACGGATTCGTCAACTTACGTGAAATCACCTCTAACGATGGATGGCACTGTATTCCCTCTTAAAGACTAGTCAGTGGACAACCCTCGCTCCCTCCCCCCCCCCCTCCCCTCCCTTTCCCCCTCTTCAGCGCCACAAACTCACAACCACCACGCCACATTTTCTAAAGAGTTCAGTTGATGACGTCGTTGAAGTCTCAGAACGGGTATACAACTAGTTCTTCCATGGCAGTTTTCCTTTTATTGACCTCTATTGACCTCTTTTGGGAGCTTGTTGGGACCATTGTAAGAACGTAAATGGTTGGTTGGTGTCTCCTCTTACACGACTTTTTCCTCCTTCCTCCTCCTCTTCATCCTTTTATGCCTCTTCCTTTATCTCCTGCTCTTATTCCTCTTCTATCTACTCCTCCCCCCACCGCGGTGTTCGTATGAGGGGTGGTCACTCTCAAGGAACTGGTCCAACACACGTGTCTGTTTCCCTCAACCACTCTTAAGTCAATGCTCTTGATAACCTTTTGATCTACGGCTCCTGGGTCATCGTCATGGAATATATTATTAACTAAACATATATTAATAATGTGTTTTCCATATAGCCTTACCGATATATAAATACTTAATATACGTACTTTTATAACATACATATATACAGTACATATATTCATAACATATATACTGTACATAAATATAAATATGCATATATCAACTCGTTCACAGGTAATGGTTTCACAGAGACTATTAAATGTACAATGACTCACTGAGATTATTAGATGTACAATGACTCAGATTATTAAATGTACAATGACTCACAGAGACTATTAAATGTACAATGACTCGGAGACTATTTAATGTACAATGACTCACTGAGACTATTAAATGTACAATGACTCGGAGACTATTTAATGTACAATGACTCACTGAGACTGTTTAATGTACAATGACTCACAGAGACTGTTTAATATACAGTGACTCACAGAGACTAAATAAAATGACTCACTGAGACTCTCGTAACTGACCCGTAACTAAAATTTAACCACCTGTTGAACCCCACAGAGTTATGGTTGACCTCAAACCCTTTTACGGAAACCTCATAAAATTCAAAGGTTACAGAGGTGTGTAGTCGAGGACGATGACTCCCCGGAAGTTATTGACCCATTTGACGATGACTTTTGATGACATTTAGTTGTGTTCACGATTTAGTTTGAACTTCTTGAAGACTTAACAAGAAGTGTTTTTTGTTTTGTTTTAATTCAATTTGTGTTCTGGGTTATAGAGATGAATGATTGACCTTCTCAACCACATGTTATGATTAGAAATGGAAGAGTGATGTAGGTGTTCAATGTCAATCCATCCAAATCTGTTTCGGTATTAATGGATATCTCAATAAATACCTGCAAGGTGAGGATTACAGGCGGGTGTATGATAGCGGTCAATGGCCTCCTGGATATACTTGGATATACTCGTTAATAAAGGGTAAATCAGAAATTATCATCGAGTGGGAATCAGATCATTGCTAGGCGAGTAATGATGTGAGATGCTGCAGCAGTCAACAAGGACAATCACCCTTACAGAACCTTGTAAGGGTGGTGTCGGAGGGCGGCCGGACAGTCATCTATCATGTCTCACTTCGTTACCTACCTGCAGGAGGAACAGGTCGTGCCAAGTCCCTGATAACAAACAACTGCTTGAACAGGTCACAACAACTGCTTCTGATGACCCTACGCGATGTTGACCCGGACACTAAAGCTATATTTGGTCACCTTCCGCTCTGTTAACGACTTTTACATCCCGGTCAACAAGGTGAAGCATTTATAAACACTGAATTGTGATATAGCTTTTCCACTCAGCTACCATTACCATCATTATATATGGACCAAAGCTAAAATAAGCATTTATAAACTCTAAATTGTGATATAGCTTTTCCACTCAGCTACCGGTACTAGCATTATATATGGACCAAAGCTAAACCTCAACACATTGGTTTACCCTTTAGCACCAAACAACCACAAAAACATATCCTAAGTTTTATTTAAGACACCACAAACCTGAATCCATCTCGCTGTTGTGTGCCAATAGTAATGTGGCCACAGTACCCAGAGGTGAATTATACTTGATTAACATATGTAATCAGTTGTTTGAGTGTGTTAGTGGTGCTTTTTGAGTGTGTGTTTAGTGGTGCTTTTTGAGTGCGTGTTTGTGGTGCTGTTAAGTGCGTGTTTGTGGTGTTGTTTGAGTGTGTTCATTGATCACAGGTGTGTAGGGTTCTGTTTATCGTCAGCATTAGGAAGCAACATTAATTCTTTCAAAATAAACATGATTCATTTTTATAACCACACACCCTGAATCGACCTAGTAGTAACCACACACCCTGAATCGACCTAGTAGTAACCACACACCCTGAATCGACCTAGTAGTAACCACACACCCTGAATCGACCTAGTAGTAACCACGCACCCTAAACTCTTACCTAATAGTAACTACGTCTCACAGAACATAATATTATAAACTGGGTCACCAAACAAATGCTAGCAGAGACGAGGTGGGGCTGGTCACACACACACACACACACACACACCTAACTGTTGTCCCAGACCTGCCTCATCTGATAGCCTGTGGTAGACTGTGGGTCGCCTCCTACAGCTTATCTCACCACCTTGGGCACCAACACAGTCTTCCTTCACGAGGGCGAGTTATATACGAAGCTGTAACTCGTAGTCGGTCTGGGTGTACAGATTGACGCTGTTGATTCGGGTAAAGACTTGATTTGTTGTTGATTTGGTTAAAGACTTGATTCGGGGAAAGATTTGATTTGGTGTTGATTGGGGGAAATTTTAAGGGAAAGAGGAAGAAATTAATCATATCAGGAGAAGGAGGAGGAGGACGGCATCACGTCTGGGAGTTGAGGAGGAGGAGGAGGAGGAGGAAGGAGAGGAGGACATCATGTCAAAGCGGGGGTGGTGGGAGGGAGGGAGGGAGGGAGGGAGGGCGTGTGATTTTCAGGACCGGTTTGGTAAACAAGAGAGGCTGGACCTGTGTAGTAGCGGCACCTCTTAGCACCCAGCTACACCCTACTAACACCCAGCTCCACCCTCCTAGCACCTAGCTACACTCTCCTAGCACCTAGCTACACTCTCCTAGCACCTAGCTACACTCTCCTCGCACCCAGCTACATCCTCCTAGCACCCAGCTACACCCTCCTAGCACCCAGCTACACCCTCCTAGCACCCAGCTCCACCCTCCTAGTACCCAGCTACACTCTCCTAGCACCTAGCTACACCTTCCTAGCACCTAGCTACACCCTCCTAGTACCCAGCTACACTCTCCTAGCACCTAGCTACACCTTCCTAGCACCCAGCTATACCTTCCTAGCACCCAGCTACAGTACACTACTAGCACCCAGCTACATCCTCCTCGCACCCAGCTACACCCTCCTAGCACCCAGCTACAGTACACTACTAGCACCCAGCTACATCCTCCTCGCACCCAGCTACACCCTCCTAGCACCCAGCTACATCCTCCTAGCACTCAGCTACACCTTCCTAGCACCCAGCTACACCCTCCTAGCACTCAGCTACACCTTCCTAGCACCCAGCTACACCCGTGCTTGAAGTCCTAGGAGGAGTTACGTTCTCTGGTCATGTTACGTGTCTTGACTTAGTTACGTTGCCTGGATGACTTACGTGCTCTTTTACGTTGGCTGTTACGTTAGCTGTGTTTCTTTGGTTGTGTTATGGTTGTGTTATGGCTGTGTTATGTTGGGGGTGTTACATTAGCTATGTTACGTTTTCCTATAGTATGTTACGTTGTCGGGTTACAGCATGTTACGTTGTCGGGTTACAGCATGTTACGTTGTCGGGTTACAGCATGTTACGTTGTCGGGTTACAGTATGTTACGTTGTCGGGTTACAGTATGTTACGTTGTCGGGTTACAGTATGTTACGTTGTCGGGTTACAGCATGTTACGTTGTCGGGTTACAGCATGTTACGTTGTCGGGTTACAGCATGTTACGTTGTCGGGTTACAGCATGTTACGTTGTCGGGTTACAGTATGTTACGTTGTCGGGTTACAGTATGTTACGTTGTCGGGTTACAGCATGTTACGTTGTCGGGTTACAGTATGTTACGTTGTCGGGTTACAGTATGTTACGTTGTCGGGTTACAGCATGTTACGTTGTCGGGTTACAGTATGTTACGTTGTCGGGTTACAGCATGTTACGTTGTCGGGTTACAGTATGTTACGTTGTCGGGTTACAGTATGTTACGTTGTCGGGTTATGTTACTTCCGCAGACACATGATCTTACTACTCTATATGATAAGCCTCCTTGTAAACACACTTTGGCCTCGTTAACATACTGGCCTCACCCGGAATCTAGACTAGTGATCGTCTTATCAATGTACGAGGTCGTTACCACTGTAGTACCTCCCAAACTATGTGATCTGTATTTAACTGAGGTCGTTTAGAGGTCAGGTTATTCCTTGGGAGGGGGCAAAGGTCAGATTTTCAGATTAGCTTTTGGATCAGAAATGGAAGAGTGGACGAAAGTGGCGGTAAGACCATTCCCGCCAGAACCACAGCTGAGGGAAGGCATTTTATTTTTACGACTAAAATAATTTTTTTTTTTTGGATCACTTGAAGATTAGCCCCCCCGCCAAGCTTATTTCACTTATGGTTAAACACCCCCAACGCAAACCTAACCTAACCACTCAGGTAGCGTTAGTTTGCTAATTAACAGGTGAAACAAGCTAAGGGGGGTTAATTTTTCAGTTTATTTTGGTCTTATGAGAAAAATATTTGTACTTGCTGTAGTGACATAGGTTCAATTATCTTAGGTGATAAAAAAAAAAGACAGATATGATAACCCAGAAGCAAGGAGGCGGGTGATAAGAGCTTTACAACCCGGGGTTACAATGACATGAAAATGAAGTCACCAGACGGGGCCCTAATGCATCCGAGACACAGTCCAGCCTCCCTTAATGAACCGCAGGTGACCCACATCCCTTCCCCTCACTCTCTCTCCCTGGCTCATTCACTCACTCACTCACATACCATTTTCCTTAAGTTGCCTCCATAAAATCTGAGGTTCCAATCCAAAATCCCCCATGTCCAGGCCGGAGGAAGCCCCATGTCAGGTTTCATTTATAAGCTAGAGATGAACTCCTCCCTCGACCAGGAATCAATATATACCATCAGTCATCTTACCTCCGTCACGGCAACCCAGGTTAGGTATAGCTGCCATGACTCAAGCTGAACTAGTCCTTTACTACCCCCAGCTAAGCCATGCCACCACAGCTAGGTCAAGTTACGGGTCAAGGCACGATTAACCACTTCCTTTGTCTAACCACAGTCAACCACACCAGCTTTGTCCGACCACAGTCTACCACACCAGATTTGTCCAACCACAGTCTACCACACCAGATTTGTCCAACCACAGTCAACCACACCAGCTCTGTCTTCCTATAGGTCACACGGAATGATTCATAGCTGGTTCTCGGATGGTGGGGGGGGGGGGGTTAAGTTAGCTGTAGAGTTGATTGGTTTAAATATGGTTTCACGGGGGGCGAAGGTTCCTGGGATGTGGTTGGGTCATATATGTTTTTTCTTTGGTTCTATATATGAGTTTTTATAAGGCTGTAGATCCCACATATAGAATTTTATAGGGATATAATTTTCATTGGATTGGCTGGTTCATAATACAGAAATCATTATATTTAACCCCTTGAACACAATGAGTTAACCCCTGTAGTCCTATTAGTTAATCCTTGAGTACGATAAATTTACCTCTCGAGTACGATCAATGCTTAACCCTTTAAATACAAAGACCGGTATCCTAGATTACGGTGGCACTGTACTCACGAGATCAAGTCAAGTGTACTCAAGGGATGGTACTAAAGACCAGTGATTGATATGCTGTTAGGTAGAAAACATTGAGGGTTTATTCCATTCCATTTTAGGTTGTGTCAAGGCAGCCCGGCGCCCGTCTCTCCTGACCTAACTGATGGAGGTTTATTTAGTGCGTGTTGTGGGTTAATGCAGCCAATGACAGTCCTGGTCGGCCCTGTATCCGTAATATGAAAGTTTCATAAATACTGGAAAACATGAAAATTTCCTTCATTTGCATCATAAAGAACATTTGAATTTACGTTTATGTACATTAGCGAAGGAGGAACAAGCATTGCGAGGATAATAAAATACGTAATAACGTGAGCTTCACATTCCACGTTTTCTTTCACAGAAGAAAATGGTGTGTGTGGGGGGGGGGGGGGGGGGACGGCACTTCAAGAGAATAGCTAGTTAAATGGACCTGATTTAGGATTTGATCTTGCACAATCTAGGTTAGGTTAATTTAAGCATAACTTAATCTAACCTAACTTAACCGAACTTAATTGGGCATATCATAATTTGTTTATTATTCTGGAATATATTTGTAGGCAGGAAAAAAATGGTTTAGTTGCTGGGTGACGGTGGTGGTGTATGATGAAGCAACTCTTACAAGTAAACATGAGTAGTGCTTATTAAGTGAGGGAGGAGAAGGGTAAGGAGGAAGGAAGGAAGAAGAGATGGAGGAAGGGAGGTAAGAAAGGAAGAAGAGGAAAAAGGAAGGAAAGTAGAGACCCATTAAACAAAGTAAACTAACTGACCGACACAGAATATTATAACTGGTAGTTTAGATGTGTGTGTGTGTGTGTGTGTGTGTGTGTGTGTGTGTGTGTGTGTGTGTGTGTGATTATACGACTGACAAAAAACCCTCACATCTACAGCACCAGCAGCTAAAACTACAGTAAGCCGGCAGCTCCAGCGATACACACACAACAGTTATAAAAGTCGAGTTACCTGCAGTATCAGTAAACCAGTTTAGTGGAGAGTGGTGGTGTTGGGGTTGGTAGTAGTGGTGGTTGTTGTAGTAGTGGTGGTTGTTGTAGTAGTAGTAGTAGTAGTAATAGTAGAAGTAGTAGTAATTGTGTTGGTGGTTTTAATGGTAATAGTGGTGGTTGTGGTGGTGGTGGTAGTAGTGATAATGGTGGTAGTAGTAATGGTGGTAGTGACGGTGGCCTGACAACTTGTCAACCCGGACGTCCAGAGTGGGGTGTGGGCGGGAGGGGGTGAGGGGCGGGGTGGGATGAGGGTGGAGGGTGTACGACAGGTTAGGTGAAGGTGGAAGTGATTTTTCATTGATTATACACCTGGTCCTCAGATCATACACCTGGTCCTTACATCATACACCTGGTCCTCAGATCATACACCTAGTCATTAGATCATACACCTGGTCCTTAGATCATACACCTGGTCCTCAGATCATACACCTGGTCCTCAGATCATACACCTGGTCATTAGATTATACACCTGGTCCTCAGATCATACACCTGGTCTTCAGATCATACACCTGGTCCTCAGATCATACACCTGGTCCTCAGATCATACACCTGGTCCTTACATCATACACCTGGTCCTCAGATCATACACCTGGTCCTCAGATCATACACCTGGTCCTTACATCATACACCTGGTCCTCAGATCATACACCTGGTCCTCAGATCATACACATGGTCATTTGACTATTCAACTTGTTATCTCCGGAGTGCACTATAGAATTGTCTGTCTGTCTGTGTCTGTCTGTCTGTCTGTCCGTCTGTCCGTCTGTCTGTCTGTCTGTCTGTCTGTCTGTCTGTCCGTCCGTCCGTCTGTCTCCCAAATCCTCCTTCATAACTCACACATGTCATTATTGTTTTGGTAATTAATGAAGAAAGTTCTCGCTGGAGACTATTTTCTCCACAAAGTTTTCTGTTCACTTTCACTTTACGGAAACTTAAGTAGATTTTAGAGAACTTAAGGGTATGTTGTTCTTTCATACTGTGTGTGTGTGTATGTGTCTGTGTGTGTGTGTGTGTGTGTGTGTGTGTGTGTGTGTGTGTGTGTGTGTGTGTGTGTTGTGGGTGTGTAGGCAGGCGTGTGTGTGTGTGTGTGTCGTGGGTGTGGAGGCAGGCGTGTGTGTGTGTCATGGGTGTGGAGGCAGGTGTGTGTGTGTGTGTGTCATGGGTGTGGAGGCAGGTGTGTGTGTGTGTGTGTGTGTCGTGGGTGTGGAGGCAGGCGTGTGTGTGTGTGTGTGTGTGTGTGTGTGGTGTGGGTGTGGAGGCAGGTGTGTGTGTCTGTGTGTGTGGAGGCAGGCTTGTGTGTAGTGTGGGTGTGGAGGCAGGTGTGTGTGGAGGCAGGCTTGTGAGTGGTGTGGGTGTGGAGGCAGGTGTGTGTGGAGGCAGGCTTGTGTGGGTGTGGGTGTGGAGGCAGGCTTGTGTGTGTGTGTCGTGGGTGTGGAGGCAGACGTGGAAAGCAACAACAGGTCAGATTGTTGTTATAATGTTATTACTGAGCTCCAACAACATAGGTCTTTAAACACGTCATAAAGTTAGTAATTACACTCGTCCAACAACAACAAAACATTAGGAGGGATGGATACCACACTCCAGGTGGGTGAGGGAGAGATGAATCACACTACACGTCTTATCTCAGTGATTAAAATACAGCTTGTGTTATATTGCACAATAATACAATGGGTTTATTGTTATCGTGTAAAGAACAAATATCCAAGATACTTATTTTCTTATCTTAAAAAAATAAATTAAAAATTGTAAGAATTAATTGTGTAATCTTACCAAAAGTACGAGGGACTAATTGTCTTATCTAGCAAGAATGCAATAAATTTATTTTATTGCAGTATTAAAGCAAACAATAGATTATATTGCAATAAATGATCGGAATTTATTTTTTTGTTATCTTGCAGAAATATTTAAGCAATTGTTCTAATCTTGCTGAAACAAAAACCTATCCTGAGTATAAGCGAACCTTCATACACACACACACACACACACACACACACACACACACACACACACACACACACACACACACACACACGTATGTCTGCAAATATATACATGCGTGGATACATACTTACGTTCATAGAGACATCCATAAACAGTATAAGTAACCATGAGACATTAAATAACCCGTAAAAAAAGAACCTGAGAGACATGAAAATAACAACCCTAAACAATCCCTTGAGACATAAATAAAACACAGAGGCCTCGAGGTAAACTAACCACTGAGACATTAAATAAATAGTGAGAAACATAAACAGTATCTAAAACCAGTGAGGCATAAAATAACCAACACAAAACAAACGCTGAGACAAAAAAAAAGAAAAAAAAAAGACTGTCTCCTAGTTGCGGGTTCCCTACTTTACACACTGACCCATTCACCAAAAGTTGATCAAATTTAAACTACAGGTGAATAATTTAACACCCGACCACACCTTCCACACAAATGACCGAGCCTAATAAAACTTAAAAGACCTTTAACACGATGCAATTATGTCATTATGGCCCAATATGGTGTCTGTTTAAACGTTAGAGAAACGAATAATGAGATAATATCCGGATATACACACTTAAACGGACTTAGGGTCATTTTACAGAGAACTAGTAACCGGATTAAGTGAACAGTATTAAGTAAATGTCATTATGAACTCGCAGTAATGGAAACCGGAATCCAGAAAAATACTTGAACATTTAAAAGAGATAATAGGGTTTAATTACCTCAGCCATCGTCGTCTGATAAGGGTCATTGGAATATGTAGCTGTTAATTATATAGTTCCTGCTGATTCTCTCTGTCTGCTGATGTGTGTGTGTGTGTGTGTGTGTTGGTTGGGGATGGATGGTAGCTTTGTCTTGGTTGGGGGACGGATGGTTGATTATGGTGGGGGCAGGGGGGGGGGGTGCTGTATGGTGAGGTGAGGTCTCCAGGTGATGAGTCTTATTTAAATAAACTTAGAAGTGACCTCGTAGTGTATGACCTCTGTTTAAACTTGGACATATCGTGACCTCGCAATGTTTGACCTCTGTTTAAACTTGGACATATCGTGACCTCGCATAGTTCACTCCCAGGAATTCAAGCGAAATGGAAAGAGTCGTGTCTTCAAACTTTGTACATTTTATATTTCGAAACATCGAGCTTGTGGCCCCAAGCATGCAAACTTCACAATTCTGGGGAAGTTTATACTGAAATCTCGAGTCCAGCGCAGCCAATATTAACAAACTTTTTCCCAGCCAATATTCATTAACCAATAACCATCCCTGCATTGCTCAGTAAGTCAACGAACGACCTTGGTTGGTTCAGTTCTCGGGATTCGGGTCTTAGAAGCCTCGAACTAGTTTTATTTTATTTTAATCTCTCTCTCTCTCTCTCTCACTCTCTCTCTCTGTCTCGCAGTCCAGTATCTATCACTTACATTAATATCACTTTCGGATATTAAACATTCACTGTGAACAAGACACACTCAAACACAAAAAACACATTCAAACAGGCTTCGAGACACTAAGACACACTCAAAAGACGCAAGTATCTCTTAAATGCGAATTAATAAATATTCGAGATAAATTACAATGTTACTAACACCAAGCACTTTGCACAGTAACACACACACACACACACACACACTCATAATGTCACACACTCACGCCCAAAACTCGACACACTCAGACACAAAACTCGACACACTCAGACACAGTATTACCAACTCGTCCACACAAGGTATTACCATCTGGGTTGTGTGCCAACTTTCTCCCCTGGGTACACGAGATAACTTTATGTAGAGAGGCGGAGTTGGCAATAGTGCGATGTTAGTGTCACAGATGAGTGTCTCCTTTCTGGTGTTCCTGAATACAGACTTAATTCTTGAGCGTCAGCTGAGAACAAGTGTGATATTTATGATAGAGGTTTTTATGTATTTGTCACATTATAAAACAAGACATATATATATATATATATATATATATATATATATATATATATATATATATATATATATATATAATGTATGTGTAATTAGTAATTATAGTGTCAGAGAGAGAGGAGGCCCCAGTATGTGGTTACGTCATAGACAATACTCTTATTTTCAGTATTTTGTTCAGTAACTAAAGCAAAATTTAGACTTTTTTTTACAAGAAAAGGGTGACAAAACAGGAAAAGATGTAAATATTTTACGGTAAAACTGTAAAATATTATCTTTCATGAGAAAATGTTAATGTTTTAACTGTGCTTCAACAACGAAGGTCTTTAAGCGTAACGTGGTTAGTAATTACGTACATCACTCCAACAACATTTAAAAATTATTAGAGCTTGAAGTCTGTATGTCAGGTGCATGAGAAACTAGAGAAATATATTATCTCCATTTGAAAAATTGGGAAATATTATTTCTTGAGGAAGATATGGAAATAAGCATTTTTACATGGTGTTAATAAGGAAATATTTACTAAATTTAATATCTAGGACAAATAGAAAATAAATATTTATTCATTTGGGAACAGAAAATAAACATCATTTAATATGAAAAAATGGAAAAAATAGCAATTGTTTCGTGAGAGAATGGGAACTGAAAGTGTTTGTTTACATTGTGAGAGAGGGAGGTGAGGGTGTGGGTGGGGGGGGGGGGGGGTTGGTAAGGGCGGGGCATGAAGTACTTTAGTGTCCCTGAGGCGCATAGAGAACGGAGACACTCTTACGTTCTCTCTCCGACGGGGCTGTCTCCTCCGTGCTCTGTGATGCTCTCTCTCTCTCTCTCTCTCTCTCTCTCTCTCTCTCTCTCTCTCTCTCTCTCTCTCTTCGTTGACCAATAAATAATTTTAACATTTTATTTGTATTATGTATTTATTAATTTACTTCACCTACTTACAGTATACTTGTCGTTCACACACCAATACCTCCCACCCACACCAGCCACCTACACACACACACACACACACACACACACCTTCATCAGCCACCTACATCCACATACACTTAAACACACACCACACCACCCCACGTAAATCCACATCCACTCACCCACATCCACCACCTACACACGCACACCCACTTACACATACCACTCACCTACACTAACCCACCCAGACATACACACACACACCCACACCCACCTACACACACCCACACCCCCTAACACATTTTTATGGGCCACGCAACTAGGAAAAAAAACACCGGAAAAACACAAAAACCAGTGGACATGTTTTATTCCATTGAAGTCATGAAAACCTTATTTTTCCCCCAGGAGAGTTGACTATAATATAAATAAACTCCAGTATATATATTTATAGGGAAAGGTCTCCTATTAATTTACCTTGATATCATGTTATTAAATTGTCAAGACAGGTAATGTACAGGTTACGTTTTAAACACCCAAGATTGTGTGTATAGTGAAGGTATATATATAGTGTGTATAGTGAAGATATATAATATGGTGGTTGAGATAGTGTTGTATGAAGTATGAGAATTTTTAAGATTGCAATGTGTTTGGGCAAGTGTGTGAAGTAGACCTATGGTACAATATTAGTTTAGTATTATATTGTTTTTGTGTTTGGGTGGATAATAATTAGTTTATTCTCTCTCTCTCTCTCTCTCTCTCTCTCTCTCTCTCTCTCTCTCTCTCTCTCTCTTTCTCTCTCTCTCAGACTTCAGACACTAAGCGAGTTAGAGAGTTTTAACAAGCTCAATGTGTAAAGCTGATGGGATGAAAGAATAACAAAGTCGAAATAGTTAACTCAAGAGGCTGTGACGTCCTGCTGTGTGGCCAACGAGGTGTAAACGATGTTGCTGTGAGAAGCTTATATATTTAATTTTTTTTTTTTGGCTGTGTTTAAAGTGCTGTGATAGTTTTGCTGTTGTGTTTAATTAAAATGCTGTAACGTAGTATGAAAGCCAGTTTGGTGGGACTGAATTGAATGTCTCTCTCTCTCTCTCTCTCTCTCTCTCTCTCTCTCTCTCTCTCTCTCTCTCTCTCTCTCTAATAAAATGAGTGAGGGAGAGATGAAGGGGAGAGAGAGAGAGAAAGAGAGAATGAAAAAATACCAGATAATGCGTAAATAAAGAAGAAAACAGTAAGACAGTGTGTGTGTGTGTGTGTGTGTGTGTGTGTGTGTCGTACCGTTAACTCGCGCACCCAATAATTTTGAATTTAAATGAGGTAGAAAGCGACACTAGACAACGAGGTGGTGACAAATGGTGACCTTCCCTCGATTTTTTTCCTCCTCAGATTTGTTCTCCTCCCTCCTCACCTGTCCTTTGTAGTCGTCTTTTATTATTTTCTATTTTCTTTTATCCATTAGTATCTCCTCTTATTTTCATCTTATTCTATTTTGTCATTGATTTTCTTTTTTATTATATTTCTTTTATTTGTCTTTCTTGTTATTCCTATTTTGTTAGATTTTGTTTATATTTTAATTATTTAGTCTCCCCATCATATCATTTTCTTTAATAATTTCTTCCTCTTTTATTTTGTCTCTTTTATTTTATGTTTGTTTTTACTACTTCTTTATTTTCTTTCTTATTTAAATTTACTTTATTTGTTGTTATTTCCATTTCAATTTACATTTTCTTTTTACATTTTACTCCTCTTAGTTCTAACTTTATTTAGATTTATTTTATTGATTTATTTCATTAACTTTTATGTATTTTATTTCCGTCGGTTGTTTAGTAATTACAAGGGTAATTATGGTTAATTAGGAGGGTAATTAAATGTGTAATTAAACAGGAATTAGTTTGAATTATGAAAAAAAGGATTAGTTAAGTTGAAGAATAATATTAGTGAACGGAAATTAAATTATTATTATTATTATTATTATTATTATTATTATTATTATTATTATTATTGCATTTTGTTTTGACATTAACCATATATTTTCAATGAATTTATTAGTATTTGGTATAATAGAGACGAGTAAAGGGTTGTTGCGAAACGAATAGAAAGATACAATGAGGAAAAAGAAATGATAATTATTGAAAGAGAAAAGTCGGGGTGAAGGTTGAGGGGGAAAGGAGGAGGAGGAGGAGTTGGCTATTGGGGAGAGAAAGTTTGTTTAGTGAAAGTATTATGTTGTACTTTCGATGGTGTTTTGACTGGGAGATTGTGGGAGTGATCTGAAAGTGATGATGCATAAGAGGAAAGGTAGAGAAAGTGATGATACACGAGAGGAAAGGTAGAGAAAGTGATGATGCATGAGAGGAAAGGTAGAGAAAGTGATGATACACGAGGGGAAAGGTAGAGAAAGTGATGATACACGAGAGGACAGGTAGAGAAAGTGATGATGCATGAGAGGAAAGGTAGAGAAAGTGATGATGCATGAGAGGAAAGGTAGAGAAAGTGATGATACACGAGAGGACAGGTAGAGAAAGTGATGATGCATGAGAGGAAAGGTAGAGAAAGTGATGACACACGAGGGGAAAGGTAGAGAAAGTGATGATACACGAGAGGACAGGTAGAGAAAGTGATGATGCATGAGAGGAAAGGTAGAGAAAGTGATGATGCATGAGAGGAAAGGTAGAGAAAGTGATGATACACGAGAGGAAAGGTAGAGAAAGTGATGATACACGAGAGGAAAGGTAGAGAAAGTGATGATACACGAGAGGAAAGGTAGAGAAAGTGATGATACACGAGGGGAAAGGCAGAGAAAGTGATGATACACGAGAGGAAAGGCAGAGAAAGTGAGGCTACACGAGAGGACAGGTAGAGAAAGTGATGATACACGAGGGGAAAGGTAGAGAAAGTGAGGCTACACGAGAGGACAGGTAGAGAAAGTGATGATACACGAGATGAAAGGTAGAGAAAGTGAGGCTACACGAGAGGACAGGTAGAGAAAGTGATGATACACGAGAGGAAAGGTAGAGAAAGTGATGATACACGAGAGGAAAGGTAGAGAAAGTGATGATACACGAGAGGAAAGGTAGAGAAAGTGATGATACACGAGAGGAAAGGTAGAGAAAGTGATGATACACGAGGGGAAAGGTAGAGAAAGTGATGATACACGAGGGGAAAGGCAGAGAAAGTGATGATACACGAGGGGAAAGGTAGAGAAAGTGATGATACACGAGGGGAAAGGCAGAGAAAGTGATGATACACGAGGGGAAAGGCAGAGAAAGTGATGATACACGAGGGGAAAGGTAGAGAAAGTGATGATACACGAGAAGAAAGGTAGAGAAAGTGAATGATGGGTGGATGAAGAAACTGATAATAGTGAGAATTGCGGGATTTTTTTTTCTTTTTGGGTGAAGATGTTTGTTTTCGTTTATTTTAATTCATCTTCCTTGACATAACTGAATTAGAAAAAAAAAATATATAGACTCTCCCGTAGTCACTGTGATTCAAACTTCGTGGATGAAATTGAAAAAAGATATCCGATCTACTGGAAATAAGCGTATGGTGGCATGGTTGGGCTGTCTTTGGTCGAATCGATTCACTATTTATCGTTGCATCTTTGCCTACACTCTCTATGTATACATAGTTTGTATACTTGCAATGCGTATGTGCACTGTATAACTGCACTGTGTATATTACTTGTATACCTGCTCTGTATATATTTCGTGCTCCATAATGTGATCTTGTGTGACGATTTTACTGTATATATATATCATTATTCTCAGTACTATATAGATAAATTTACACGCGGTGTTGACATTTGGGGAGGACGAGGTTGCCACCGCCATCTAGCGCCGCTCACTCACACTTGCATCCTCCAGCCAATCACAGGCCGGAAATTTAGGCGGCAGCCACTGTGGCGGGTGTGACGTTTTCCTCACCAGCGACCACAGCAAGGTTTAATATTTTCACTTATTACATCTGACGGAGAATGTTTATTGAATTGTCTGTACAGTTTAGAATTGATTAATATTTTTCCTCGATAAGGAAATATACAAGAATTCATTAATATTCATCATAATAAGAAAACAGTTATATTGTGTAGGAAAAATTGTCGTGGAAACTTAATGTGGTGTCAATGTTGCAGGTGTCATAATTTATCGTCTGTTTATCTGGCTGGATTTTACCGGAAAGGATAACATAAAGTTTGAGAGATTTATTAACACTTTCTTTATATGTATATTACTGAAAATTTTTAATTAAATTTCACAGAATTATAAAGTTTGATAACAAAATATGATGGTAACCCCTCTAGTCTGTACTTAACGTTACAAGACAAGTTAACCGACGCACAGGTCAATAAATCCCGCTATGAATAAAGACTTGATGACAGTGAATAAGTAAATGTAGTAATAATCAGTCAATTAGGCCTATTATTTAATTTATTTGTTTATATGCATTTTCTTTTCTTCATTGCCAAGTACAGGTAGATATTGTTGTTTTAATTAAATATTTCACCTACTTCAACCACCTGGGTCTTGAGGCGTCTTTCTTGAGCCTTAAGTTTCTATCATCCCCCCCACCCACACACACACCCCCCACACCCTCCCCCACACCCTCCACCCCCACGCCACCACCCTCTCTCTCTCCCCACACAACACTTCTTCAATATATCGGCTTTGGATATCCTGTACCTGTGTTAGAGTTATTGGCTCGAGGTGTTTTATAAAATGTCCGTCAATAAGAGACTATCTTGTAAAGGGGCTGTCAATACGGGAGAATATTTACAGAGGACGTCCCTATTGATTTGCTGTACAATGGCTATCACCGCAAGCTAGAAAGATGACAACTGTTACTCCCTGTTAGTATGAAAATGTCTTGTAGTATAGCTGTCAGTGTGATGATTTGTACTTGGTGATTTTTTAATGGCTGTCAGTATTTTGTTCTTGGATGATTGTTAGTACGACCCATGGCTTAGTATGACTCATGATTTAATACAACCCATGGCTCTTAGTACGACTCTTAAGGGAAAATTGTAGTCGCAATGGAAGTTAAGTCTCATTCGCTATATTATTATTATTATTATTATTATTATTATTTTTATTTAGATCGAAGTTGCGTTGTCTGTCTGTCTGTCTGTCTGTCTCAGTATTTTTGGACGCTGTAAAAAATCTGCCAAATATAGACGAATGAAAATAGCTGGAATACGATTATATTTTGTTTCAGTTTTTGTTTTCGGTTTTGCCATTTATAGCATCGCCTTTGTCATGTTGTTGTTGGTTTTAATTTTTTTTTCCGTATTTATATGAATGTTGTCGAGAATTTTGAGTTTTGTTGACTTAATTGGTTAGAGTTTTTGGGGGGTGTATGGAAGGAGAGAGAGAGAGAGAGAGAGAGCACCTCAGATGTATCACCACGTTGTATCAGTACACAGTCGTTGCTGTCCTTAGGCGTTTACTGTAGCTAGTAATGCACTGTCTTGCCTTTCCCTTGCCCATCCCCCCCCTCTCTCTGTTATCAGCGTCCCTCCTTCCTTCCTTCCTTCCTTCCTTCCTTCTCTCCCCTCTTTTCCCATCTACCTTTCACGTGTCCATTTTAATTTTTTCTCTCTCTTGCCCTCTGCCTCCTCCCCCTTCCCTCTCTCCCCTCTCCCTCTCCCTTTTCTCTCCACCTATACTTCACCATTCCTCTTCTTCTCTCTTTTACACTCCCTTCCTTCACCGTTATCCTCTCCCACTCCATCTTATCCTTTCCCTCTTCTACTTTTTCCTTCCTCCATCCTCCGCCTGTTCCTCAGTCTTCTTCTATATCCATCATCCTTCCTTCCTTCCTTATCCACTCCCCTCCTCCCATCTTCCTTCCCCTCTACCATTCTCTTCCCTCCTCTTCCTCCAGCGCCACCTCTTCCCTTCCACAATTCTTCACCTCTTCCTACCTCTCCAACTCTACCATCCTTCTCCTTTGCCTCGCCTCTTCCTCGTCCTCCTCCTCCTCTTCCACTTCCTCTAACCCCCCCCCCCCAGTAAGATAGCATTGGTGATTTTATCTTGGTGTTGACAGCTCTGGCAGACTCCTGGTGTATGTTCGTTGGTATATTCGTCTGCCAGTTCTCATATATACTTGAATTAGATATAATGGATATGCTGGTTGGTATATCGTATGCTACTTCTGTCATATATCGTATATGATACCCAGGCGTATTATAAGTATACTCGTATATGCTGGCTGGTATATCGTCTCTCAGTTCTCTTGTACGTATATACTTCACTTGGGTATAATATAAGTATGCTGGCTGTTATATCGTCTGCTAGTCTTCATATGTCACACATATAAGAATATACTGGTGCCGTATACATATAACTTACTGAAAGCAAATATACCGGTAAGGCTGCATATGTATAGTCATTCACGTGTGCAGATATACAACTATTAGGCCTATGTATGTATACTAATGTTCAATATAAACAAGTATACTCGATACGATATGACGTTATACTGGCATATGAACATACTGTTAGAAAAGGTACATAGGTATTCTGGTATACACATGTAGGGATGTAATGTTTAACCAACCAATCAGGGCAGGTTTTGTATACACACCGCGGGGAGGGGGGAGAGGGCCACAAGGTGAATTCCAGGTAAATTGATTAACCAGGTAACAGAGAGACGGAACGAGACAGCTACAGTCTCTCCTGTCGAGTTTCTCTCTTGTTTCTCTACTGTCACCCCGAGACTGTCTGACGGGGGTGTGGGGAGACTATCTGGGTGGAGGCTACCTTGGTGGGGAGGGAGTTGGGAGAGGAGTTGGTAGTAGGGATTGGTTGCGAGAGGGAGTGAGAGGGGAGAAGGTGTGAGAGGGGGGAAATAAAGGTAGGGAGGGTGTGAGGGAGGAGAAGGAAGCGGGGGATAAATATGGAAGAGGTAGGAAGAAGGGAAAAAGAGGGATGTAGGGAGGAAAGAGGTGTACCCAAAGAGGGGAGTGGAAGAGGAAACTTAGGTCACTTCAAGAAAGGGAGAGGAGAGAAGTAAGGGAGGGGAGGGAAGGTAGCAAAAGGGGAGAGGGTGATGGAGGTATGGGAAGGAGGTGGTAGTGGAGGGAGGAACAGAGGAGTGATGGTGAGATGGTGATGGAGGTAGGGGAGGGGGTGATGGAGGGGAGGGAGAGGGGGTGATGGATGGTGGGGGAGGGGGGTGAGGTCCAGTTAAAGCTCTTAGGCTGTTAACATAGAGGCTCGAGAGACTCCTGGGTCACCTGTCATCTCTACAACGTTCATTTAAAACATAATAATATTTAAATATCATATAAGAAGATGAAACACGTAATAAAACACGAATAGGAGAGATAATAAGAGAAGAAGAAGAAAATATACATGTAAATAACAAAAAAAATATATAATTTCTGGTTTAAAGGCATTGAATTATTTTTTTCTGGTCGATCTTGTCATTTTCTTTAGTATGGGGTGAAGGGTTTTCAAGATCCCGTTTTCTGTGATTGTAAATACACGTAGCCTTTTGAAACGTCTGTTTACTCTCTCTCTCTCTCTCTCTCTCTCTCTCTCTCTCTCTCTCTCTCTCTCTACAAAGAATCATTGATTATGCTGTCGTCAACTGTATGTGATTTTGTAGTGAAAGTATAGAGGTGGGTGGTGGTGAGAGTAGTGATGGTGGTGTAGTGGTGATGATGGTGTAGTGGTGATTGTAGGTGGTGGTGATTTTCGGGGATTGGTCGTAGTGTTTAGTAAATTAGAATCTGTACTAATAATGGAAGGGGTTGTGGTGGTTGTGGTTATTGTGGTTATGGTGGTAATAGTTGGTTGATACTGTGTTTGGATTTCTTGTTTTCAGTATTGCGTCAGTACCAGGTGTTGTTGCGTCAGTATCAGGTGTTGTTGTGTCAGTACCAGGTGTTGTGTCAGTACCAGGTGTTGTTGCGTCAGTACCAGGTGTTGTTGTGTCAGTACCAGGTGTTGTGTCAGTACCAGGTGTTGTTGCGTCATTACCAGGTGTTGTTGCGTCAGTACCAGGTGTTGTTGCGTCAGTACCAGGTGTTGTTGTGTCAGTACCAGGTGTTGTTGTGTCAGTACCAGGTGTTGTTGTGTCAGTACCAGGTGTTGTTGCGTCAGTACCAGGTGTTGTGTCAGTACCAGGTGTTGTTGCGTCAGTACCAGGTGTTGTTGCGTCAGTACCAGGTGTTGTTGTGTCAGTACCAGGTGTTGTTGTGTCAGTACCAAGTGTTGTTGCGTCAGTACCAGGTGTTGTTGCGTCAGTACCAGGTGTTGTTGTGTCAGTACCAGGTGTTGTTGTGTCAGTACCAGGTGTTGTTGTGTCAGTACCAGGTGTTGTTGCGTCAGTACCAGGTGTTGTTGCGTCAGTACCAGGTGTTGTTGTGTCAGTACCAGGTGTTGTTGTGTCGGTACCAGGTGTTGTTGCCTCAGTACCAGGTGTTGTTGTGTCAGTACCAGGTGTTGTTGTGTCAGTACTAGGTGTTGTGTCAGTACCAGGTGTTGTTGTGTCAGTACCAGGTGTTGTGTCAGTACCAGGTAATGTCTTTGGTAAGATTCAGGTAAATTTCCGCGTAACATTCTCTCTCTCTCTCTCTCTCTCTACAACGCTTATACCGACACATATGCAAATGACTTCGTGTTTTCCTTCGGTATTGATTTCTGGTTTATATTGGTGTAGGTGGCAGGTGTCGTGGTGTAGGTGAGGTGATGTAGGTACCAGGTGTCGTGGTGAAGGTGAGGTGGTGTAGGTGGCAGGTGTCGTGGTGAAGGTGAGGTGGTGTAGGTGGCAGGTGTCGTGGTGAAGGTGAGGTGGTGTAGGTGGCAGGTGTCGTGGTGAAGGTGAGGTGGTGTAGGTGGCAGGTGTCGTGGTGAAGGTGAGGTGGTGTAGGTGCCAGGTGTCGTGGTGAAGGTGAGGTGGTGTAGGTACCAGGTGTCGTGGTGAAGGTGAGGTGGTGTAGGTGCCAGGTGTCGTGGTGAAGGTGAGGTGGTGTAGGTGGCAGGTGAGGTGATGTAGGTACCAGGTGTCGTGGTGTAGGTGAGGTGGTGTAGGTGGCAGGTGAGGTGATGTAAGTACCAGGTGTCGTGGTGAAGGTGAGGTGGTGTAGGTGGCAGGTGTCGTGGTGTAGGTGAGGTGGTGTAGGTGGCAGGTGTCGTGGTGAAGGTGAGGTGGTGTAGGTGGCAGGTGTCGTGGTGAAGGTGAGGTGGTGTAGGTGGCAGGTGTCGTGGTGAAGGTGAGGTGGTGTACGTGGCAGGTGTCGTGGTGTAGGTGAGGTGGTGTAGGTGGCAGGTGTCGTGGTGAAGGTGAGGTGGTGTAGGTGGCAGGTGTCGTGGTGAAGGTGAGGTGGTGTAGGTGGCAGGTGTCGTGGTGAAGGTGAGGTGGTGTAGGTGGCAGGTGTCGTGGTGAAGGTGAGGTGGTGTAGGTGGCAGGTGTCGTGGTGAAGGTGAGGTGGTGTAGGTGGCAGGTGTCGTGGTGAAGGTGAGGTGGTGTAGGTGGCAGGTGTCGTGGTGTAGGTGAGGTGGTGTAGGTACCAGGTGTCGTGGAGAAGGTGAGGTGGTGTAGGTGGCAGGTGTCGTGGAGAAGGTGAGGTGGTGTAGGTGGCAGGTGTCGTGGTGAAGGTGAGGTGGTGTAGGTGGCAGGTGTCGTGGTGAAGGTGAGGTGGTGTAGGTGGCAGGTGTCGTGAAGGTGAGGTGGTGTAGGTGGCAGGTGTCGTGGTGAAGGTGAGGTGGTGTAGGTGGCAGGTGTCGTGGTGTAGGTGAGGTGGTGTAGGTACCAGGTGTCGTGGTGAAGGTGAGGTGGTGTAGGTGGCAGGTGTCGTGGTGTAGGTGAGGTGGTGTAGGTACCAGGTGTCGTGGTGAAGGTGAGGTGGTGTAGGTGCCAGGTGTCGTGGTGAAGGTGAGGTGGTGTAAGTGTTGAGGAGACAGAGAGGACTTACCTGAAGGTTAACCTAACCTAACCTAACCTAACCTAACCTAACCTAACATCTCCCCCCCCCCCCTTTCCAGGTAGCGTTAGGGTGGTTATTCTTCAGGTATTTATGTATAAATTCATCAAGTATAGGAAAAAATTAAACGACAATATGAGTAAATAAAAACAAAATTATTGATGATTTACCAGACATGAGAAAAAAAAACAATACATTTTTAATTAAATTTGCGAAGACAAATTTCGATTCACCAGTTAAGTAAAAGACTTAACAACTTTATAAGAACAGATATACTAATTCAAAGTTGTTTACCCCAAGTGTGTGTGTGTGTGTGTGTGTGTGTGTGGGACTCCATAAATAACTTTATCCGGTGATATTCAGCTCAGTGACGT
Organism: Homarus gammarus; assembly: GCA_958450375.1. Lineage (NCBI taxonomy): Eukaryota > Metazoa > Arthropoda > Malacostraca > Decapoda > Nephropidae > Homarus > Homarus gammarus. The sequence goes on along the minus strand of CAUDMG010000881.1, from coordinate 1,002,231 downwards.
GTCTTCCCGTTGTCTGATCCAAGTGAAGTTCAGGATTTGAGGAGTTTGTGAAGTTTACTGTCAGGTGTCTGGTGTAGGACGTCGGGTGTAGGGTGTCAGGTGTCAGGTGTCTGGTGTAGGACGTCGGGTGTAGGGTGTCAGGTGTCAGGTGTAGGACGTCTGGTGTAGGGTGTCGAGTGTCAGGTGTCAGGTGTAGGACGTCGGGTGTAGGGTGTCAGGTGTCAGGTGTCAGGTGTAGGACGTCGGGTGTAGGGTGTCGAGTGTCAGGTGCCTGGTGTCGGGCGTCTTGTGTAGGGTGTCGAGTGTCAGGTGCCTGGTGTTGTCGGGTGTCGGGCGTCTGGTGTAGGGTGTCGAGTGTCAGGTGCCTGGTGTTGTCGGGTGCCTGGTGTCGGGCGTTTGGTGTCGGGCGTATGGTGTCGGGTGTCAGGCGTCTGGTGTAGGGTGTCGAGTGTCAGGTGTCAGGTGCCTGGTGTCGGGCGTCTGGTGTAGGGTGTCGAGTGTCAGGTGTCAGGTGCCTGATGTCGGGCGTCTGGTGTAGGGTGTCGAGTGTCAGGTACCTGGTGTTGTCGGGTGCCTGGTGTCGGGCGTTTGGTGTCGGGTGTCAGGTGTCTGGTGTCGGATGTCAGGTGTTGATCCAATAATTGGCTTTTGAGAGTAAAGAAAAATATTTGTAATAACTTGTTCTGTTGTGTAGAGTGGCGGTGGTGTAGATGAACTGTGTCCTCTTAATATAGTGATGTAGTTGGCTCCTCCTTACTCGTTGTGTGTTAAGAGTATCGTTAGCACTCGCTGGTAGGGAGGAAGTGTACTGTTGTTAGCTCACACACCTCCTGAAGAATGGTCAGTGTGTAGCTCTTGTTAACCAGCAGAGGTGTGTCAGTATTAACTCTCTGTGATTAAGTTAACTTGTTTTTAGTCTATTATTACGATGAATTAACTCCCCGTTGTAATTTGAGACTTAATCTGTTTACATCGTTTATCTACCAGTGTACAGTAGTGTCAGTGAAGTAGTAGTAGTAGTAGTAGTAGTAGTATCAGTCAGTGTTGGGTGTTTACCGAGTCTTGTGTTGTCGTCTGGTGTATGAAGACAACATCACACCGGGTCTTACTCAGGTTATTTTACTTGGGTGTTTCATCAGACAGGTGTTAAGATCTTCTGTGTGAGGCTTCCTCCTCTTCCAGGCGGGGGAGTCTTGTGTGACCTGAGGGTGGTTGCTGGTCGACGGTATCGGCAGACCTCCAATGGTGCTGATGACAAGTGCAAACAGTCCGCGGGGGGGGGGGGGGAGGGGGGTTAAAGGGGGATGGATGAAGGGGTGTCCGCTCCCCACCAGGTGGTTCAGAAATGCCTTCAATACATCTGGAAGATTGGAAGTCCTATAGATGATGATAGCAGAGGGTTGTGTGTTAGGTGTTGTTGCTGTTATGGTGGTGTGATGTGGTGGTGTGATGTTATTGTCTCTCCCCAGCAGTAGCGGGAGTGACACACTCAGCTGTGCGTCAGGGGAGTGTGGCTGCGTGTGGTGGGCGACGCGTCCAGCCTCCCGCCAGGGCAGTTCCTCAGGGGATCTCCGCCCGCGCACAGCGCTCTCACCGCCACACCGCCCCGCGCACCAGCCACACACACGCCGCTACGGAGGGCCTGGCGCGCCACCCCCTTCATGAGCTGTAACTGCAGACTGGTGCGGCCCTCGGACACTGCGCTCGGTGGCTGGGGAGACTGACAGTGTAGACACAGGTGGTGGGAGTGTTGGCGCAGTGTGTGAGAGGCGCTGTGTGAGGGAGAGCGGTGCTGTGAGAGGCAGGACGACGGTGGCGGATGAGGGGGCTGAGAGCCGCCCATGACCATGCTTGAGGGGTCAGGGTCAGGGGCGGGGCTACAGCGGCGGGGCTCAGCGGGGCCTGGCGGGCCTTGCCCGGCGGGGCCATCGCTCTCCTTGCCGGCGGTGGCCCTGGGAATCGAGCTGAACGACCTGGCCAACGCCTTATGACGCCTGGCCTCATGCGACCCCACCATGCCCGAGGGCCCCGCCCCAGATCTGCCCCCGGGCATCCGGACCCGCCGCAGCTACTCGGCCAGGGCGTCGCCTCGACATTCTCCCCGCTCCTCGCCCCGCCAGAGTCGTCATGGCTCCCTACGGCGGGAGGGCGAAGAACCACATCTGATCTCCGCACCCATACACCTGGAGCCTCGGGTGGTGTTGGCGCTGCCCAGTATGATGCACACGCTGCCCCTACCTTTTGGCGAAGGGGAGTTTGTGGCGTTGTCTCCCCTGGGCACCCCGCTGCTGACGACGCCCGTCTCCCCCACCACACCCACTCCTGCCACGCCCCTGTCGCCCATCATCCCCAGGATCATCTCCACCAACTGGGAGTCGCTGGGAGCCTACGACCCCTACAGGTAGCCCGGACCCCACCACCACCTGGCCCAGCACGTGGAGTCCCGTCACCCTGGAGCCCTGCACGGCCACTACCTCCCACACACTACTCGTTGTCTGTGCGTGTTGCCTCCCTGCATCACTACCGTCCAGGTCCCTGTTGATATTGCCCCTCCCAGGGGTGATCTTTCCCCCCTCTCCCCAAAGGGTGAAAAAACCCCTCCTCAAAAAGGGTGAATCCTCCCCATGTCTTCCCCTTTTCCACCCTCGGTATCCCACAAGGCAAGAGCCTCGTGGAGCCTGGGTGATGCCCCTGGTTGTGTTCAGTAGGTAAGCATCTTCCTCCTGGTTGGTCCCTATAGTGTTAGTTACCAGCACCACCACGACGCCGGCTGCTGCCTCCCCCACCTCGCGCTCGTATCGACAAGTATAATCCTCCTCTAGTAGTTTAATGGTCGCCTCCCCTCCCCCTCAAACTCTCCCCCTTACCATCTGTCGTAACTACACCCCCCTCCCATCAACTTTCCCCATGTCGTGTGAACACAATTCGGTATGACTCCTCACACGCCTCTGTTAAGCCTGTTTTTTGTTGATAAATGTGTCTGTGGTGTAGCCCCCAGAGGTACTCCCCCCCTCCGAGGTACAGTTCCCCCTTAGTGTGGTTGTTGGTTGTATTGTTTTTGGTTGTAGGGACTCGTTGTTTTATGCCTTGGTAGTACCCAACTATATTCTGTCTTCACCACTGGTAGGTCCGGGACACACCTGTGTACACCACTGGTAGGTCCGGGACACACCTGTGTACACCACTGGTAGGTCCAGGACACACCTGTGTACACCACTGGTAGGTCCAGGACACACCTGTGTACACCACTGGTAGGTCCAGGACACACCTGTGTACACCACTGGTAGGTCCAGGACACACCTGTGTACACCACTGGTAGGTCCAGGACACACCTGTGTACACCACTGGTAGGTCCAGGACACGCCTGTGTACACCACTGGTAGGTCCAGGACACACCTGTGTACACCACTGGTAGGTCCAGGACACACCTGTGTACACCACTGGTAGGTCCAGGACACACCTGTGTACACCACTGGTAGGTCCAGGACACACCTGTGTACACCACTGGTAGGTCCAGGACACACCTGTGTACACCACTGGTAGGTCCAGGACACACCTGTGTACACCACTGGTTGGTCCAGGACACACCTGTGTACACCACTGGTAGGTCCAGGACACAGTGGACCCCCCACCTTGTACCCTGTTGGTTCCCGCCTTGATCGTTCATCACCGCCTTTATGTGTTACAAGAAGCATCGTTTACTGCACCAAAACATTATATTCTTCCCTGTGAGTGTACACGGTGCACACCCTACTGGACCGTCATGAATATTGCATGTGACGGTGTTGTGGTCCCTCGCGGGGCGTGTGCACAAGATGTTATTGAGGTGTTTTAAGGTGTAACAGTAATTTCTATTTCAGGTAACAAGGAAAGTATTCTCCCGCTCATCACTGAACGATAACAGGGAGTGTTTTACGGTGCACCATTTACATTATATTCACTTCCCTGTTTACATGTTGATGCCGTGATAGATTAACAACTGTTTACATTCGTGGAAACAACTATGGTTGCCTTCTTTGTTGGATTCGAACCCACGTCCTGAGGAATCAGATGCTGAGTGGCGCCGATAACGCCACTGAAATAGATCCTCAATTTGCTTTGTTTTCTCTTGAATTCCGTCATAACAGCAACAGTTATATCCACAAATATTACAGTTGTTAGTTTTTTTATCATTATCAAGTCACAGTGAATAAAACACACTGTAGATGATTATAATGTTAACCCACATACCCGTCTCGTACTGTACCCCGTCCCCCCCCCCCCACCACCACCACACCCTGTAGTACAAACTGTGTAATTCTGTTTATAATATGTAATGACTAGTTTGTGTAATCCCGTCATGAAGTCGTCATTACTTGTATAATATCTTTGTAAGTTTATCACCATCATCATCATCCGTCACTATCATCACCATCATCATCCGTCACTGTCATCACCATCATCATCCGTCACTATCATCACCATCGGGTCACTACGATCACCATCTCTCGTCGTCACTGGATGCTGCCGTGTATGGTGTGCTAAATATCGTTCATGCAATACTTGTTTCTGGTGTTGCCGAGGAACCTTGTCAAGAACAGTCTTCGATCACCTAAAGATTAACCACTCTAATGCTATTCTAACTTAACCCCTGAGGTAGCGTTAGGATGTGTAATCATCAGGTGAAATAATCTTGGAGAGGGAACTAATCTTCAGGTGATTCAATTTCCTCCCCCCCCTCCCTCCCCTCCCCCACTATCTAGTAATAGGAGGACGCCTCTGATTGGCTCACACGACCAACTGCACTAAAGGTAAGCTAAATGGACGTGGAAATCACATCTTTGACTTATAATGAAGGAAGTTACCTCTTCACCTGTGCTAGACGAGGAAATAATGACTTAGGAATCACTTGAGAATCATACGAGAATAACTTGAGAATCATACGAGAATCATTTGAGAATCCTATGGCATATTTTTTTATTGTACTTACCTGACGGGCGACGTAATGGAAGGATTTTTTTGTAGTTGTTTTCCTGTGTTTGCTTGATGTAGAATCTGTAGGTGGTGGAAGATAAGCAAGTAAGCAAGAGAACAAAGTAAGTAAACAAATAAGAACAGGATGATTGTTTATGAAATCGTTATTGAAAAAAATAATTAGTTTTTTGTCATTATCATTTCATTATCATCATCATCATCATCATCATCATCATCACACCTTTGTTTACCTGTAGTTAATAATACACCTTAATGAAAACCTGTAGACAACGTTGACAAAGATTATTAATAATAAAACAAACATGAAACCTAAAATGAGATGTGCGTGCGTGTGTGTGTGCGTGCGTGTGTGTGTGCGTGCGTGTGTGTGTGCGTGCGTGTGCGTGCCTTAGAATGGGGGATGCAACCAGTCCAATATTTGAATAGGTTAGCGACAGGTTTTATTAGGTTAGATTTGGGCAGTAGGTGTTAGGCTAGGTTAGATTAGATGCGATTATGTTAAGAATAGGTTCGATTAGGTTACATTAGTTGAAAAATGGATTAGATTAGGTTAAGTTAGGTTCAGGTGTAAGATTGAATACTGTTTAATGCACTCTTAACACCACAACACTACACTACTACTTTACTAATAACATTGAGTATTATTGATAAACACTTATCAATCAGGCTGACTTATTCTTTCTTTGCTGGAGTTTATAAAGGCATAATGTAGTGTTTCACAAGACCAAGATCTCCTTAGTTTGCAGTGACAGTGTAGGGACGTCGATGATGTTTACGATCAGAAGGAAGTTCATATTTGTGGCTTGATATTTGAGACAAGATGTTTGTTTTTGTTTATATGACAAGGAGAGTTGATATATATATATTTTTTTTATTGATGGTGATTGATAACTTCTTCGTGTTAAATTGGTGATGATTGGTGTATTTATTAATGTAGTAGTGTAAACGCTTCTAGACCTTGGTTGTTGAGGAATGCATTATTGTACCATCATCATCAAGCATAAGATATACTTTATAGGGTTAAGATCTGAGGCCTGGAGGTACTGCAGTATTAATGGAAAAGTCCCACAAATTCTACTTTTGAGGAGAGAGAGAGAGAGAGAGAGAGAGAGAGAGAGAGAGAGAGAGAGAGAGAGAGAGAGAGAGAGCCAAGTTATTTACCAGATTTACTGTAGATGTACATTATAGAATGACTTAAGACTTTCTCCCCCCCAAGTCTGTGAGAATGTTTATGTAGCTATGATAAAGATGACTGACGTTAACAATGAGAGAGGGTTGGTCTTTACTTTCACGAGCAAGAAGAAATAACTCGTATATAGATTTTACATAAAATAAGCTTGCGGGAACTGAATAAGATAGTGAGGTACAATGAAAAATGTATAAGAACATCTACAGGAATGTGATCTACAGTAATTCGAGTCTTACTGATTTGGTTGGGTCAGGTTAGGTTGGGTCAGGTTAGGTTAGGTTGGGTTGGGTTGGGTTGACTTAGGTTGGGCTGGGTACTTGGGTTGCGTTGCCTTAGATTAAGTTGAGTTGGGTTCGGTTAACTTAGGTTGGGTTAAGTTAGGTTAGGTTAGGTTAGGTTAGGTTAGGTTAAGTTAAGGAAGGCTAGGTGGGTCAGGAAAGAGCAGATGTCATAACCAGAACAGTGCTTCCTAGTCGTATTTTTGATCAAGTCTGAAACTCCTTCTATGAGAGTCTGAGAACCTGGTGCACTGTGTAGGAAACTAAAGTTCATATTTTATTGATGTCCAAAATAAGCCCCGCCTACCGATATGACGTGTCGTTTTATGATTGGATGATGTGACAGTATGCCCTGTGGCAGGAAATGTCAGTCAATCTAGAACACTTTATTAGCCGTTTGTTTTCTAATGAAGTTTTGCTAAAATTATATCGTTAATGTATCATCATGATGCCAGGTATTATAGCAATCAAATAAATGAATAAAAATGGACTTTTATTTCATAGGAAGAATGCGGTAATCAATTAAATAAAGGTCAGGACTGAAGCTAGCAAGTGGAGTTAGTGTGTAGAAGTCACTCAGTGGTGCTTACATTAGGAATCTTCTGGACTAAGACGTAACCGCAAGATGTCAGATACTTCCTGTAAATCGAAATTATAATTATATAAATCGGGTTGATACACTGTAGCTTACTAAAAGTTCATCATCTAAAACAGCGTATGCTATAGTTGTTAAACGCTGCTACAACAGAAATTTTCAAGATTTTTCAGTTATCATGACAAAACAGTCACTAATAATTTTTTACGTTCATAAAATGTATGTATAATCAAGTAATACACCAAGAGCTATAAATAGAGACCAAATTTCACTATAAACTTACGCAAAATAGTCACTGAGCAGACCTGCCACTGGCCACACTGTACATCCCACAGCCAATACCCTGGTCTAGCAAAGAGGATGGCTACTGTTGGTGCTTTATGAGTATGATTATATCTGTTCGTGATTAGGAAACGTGTTACAACCTTTTTTGAAACCTACTGTAATTTTTTTTTATATAGACATTGTAACGTAAACAAACGAAGTCAGAGTTCATTTACGTCCATCGAGTTGCCAAGTCTTACCATTTGTTTAAGGCAGCCCATTATGACATTGTGCCTTTACTGTACTGTACTGTAGGCTACTTACAGTACTTCTATTACTGTTAGTCTAGTCCATAAATGGTCAAGTAGGATATTTTTGGTTATACTGTAGTACGGTTCACTGCGCAGTTTTCTATAAAGTGTGTGGGAGGGGGGGGAGGAGGGGGAGGGGATTTGCTAAGCTAAGCATTAATCTCCCAGGAGCTGCATCGCTCGTCCTCCAATCGACTTGACTGTTGAGGGACAAGTGGGTGATCATTTTGACTAGGAGCTCGTGGGATCGTAGGCGTCTGGCTCCAACTAATCACAAGCCAATACTAGAATGAAGGGCGGGGCATATTTTGGATATCAATAAAAATGAACTTTTATACCTTGATCCACGTCACTCACTCTCACCTCCCGCACCACTGTGAAATTATCCGTCAGGCCTAACCTAGCTTAATTATCCCAACCTAACTCGATATAACTAACCTAACCACACCTAACCTAACCTAACCTAACCTAACCACACGTAACCTAACCTAACCTAACCTAACCTAATGTATTCTAACTTGACCAAAATAAATAGTCTAACCTAAGCTTACGATTTGTTTAGCCTTGCTTAGCCTAATTATGTCTAGTTTTACCCAACCCAACAATACATATACGCTAAACTAACATGCTTAAACACACACACACACACACACACACACACACACACACACACACACACACACACACACACACACACATATCCGTCATGAGGTTGGTAATTCTGAGATAGTGACCCGGATTCTCTTATCTCTCTCTCTCTCTCTCTCTCTCTCTCTCTCTCTCTCTCTCTCTCTCTCTCTCTCTCTCTCTCGTTCATTTACCCACAATTTGTTTTTATTCGCCTTTGATGTCGACTATATTTTGTGTATACAAGTATTTTACAGTCATACACACACACACACACACACACACACACACACACACACACACACACACACACATCAAACTGTTTTTGTCGTATATATATCTTTTCCCTTCTTGTTATCAGTACATCAGCTTCGGTATTAGAGTGTTACTAAGGCTTTTAAAATTAATTAAGATGATGATTATGACGTGTGTAGATTTTCCTTCCCCTGTGTGTGTGTGTGTGTGTGTGTGTGTGTGTGTGTGTGTGTGTGTGTGTGTGTGTGTGTGTGAACAGATTTACACGACAGCGGCAGGCTACAAGCGGCACTGTATCTACGTAGCAAGCAGCAGTGCCACAGTGAGCTAACTGGCTTTCCTCCGTCAGTAATATCCGGACAGTGTCGTGTTAGGCTGCCACGCTTAACACACTAACACGAAAAGCCTTTATAGTGTCTTAATACTGGCCACACACACCTGAGGCCTCGCCTGTGTTGATGTGACGACCGCAACAAGTAGCAGCTCTCCCCCCCCCCCCTCCTCCTCCACCATCACTACATTCACCACCACTACTGCCATCACCACCACTACTACTACTACTACTACTACTACTACTACTACCACTACCATCACCACTACTACTACTACCATCACCACCACTACTACTACCATCACCACCACCACCACCCTCACCACTACTACTACCATCACCACCACCACCACCCTCACCACTACTACTACCATCACCACCACTACTACCACCACCATCACTACCCTCACCACCACCATCATTACCCCTTTTGCCACCTCCCTCACCACCATAACCCTCACCGCCCCCCCTTACCACCACTACCCTTACTGCCATTAATCTCCCTACCATCACCACTACCCTCACTACCACCACCACTAATACACTCGCCACCACCACCACGCCTCCCCTCGTGTTCCTGTGACTGTGGTATTGTGGTGCGGTGTGTTATGCCGTCCAGCTGTGAGAATGTGTCATATCAAAGGTTGACAAGAAAGCTGTGAACCTCATTTTGAAGGGATTTGTTCATTATGGAGTTGATTGGCTTTGCTTTTGAAAGTTTTTGGAGGCAAATTGGAGTCAAGATGAGGCAAAGGAAATAAACAGAATTGAGGAAGAAATGGAGATTGAGTTCATTGAGGGACTTGTTGTTGTGTGTGTGATGCCAAGACGCACGGAAATTAACCTGATAAGAGAGGTTTTTGGTGGAAGACACAGGCTCCCTTAATCAGTGTTTATGTGTGTTGCTCATCAGCACCAGGCTGTAAGTCTGTGCTGTCTTTAAGGAAAAATCACGCGCTTAACAGACACTTGATACAACCGCTGCTGGCGTTAGTCTGTGGTGGAGAACCACCGAGCATGGGGGATGAAGTGTGGAGGCTGTGACGTCAGAGGGTTGGTGATTATCTATCACTATGAGCAGCGGAGGTGATATGAGGTGCTTCCCCATCACCTTGAGAGACTGTGCGGGGGGCCTCCACCTTCAGTGTGAACAAGACGTCTCTCCTACAAGGCCTCACCCTCACGCACCCGACCCCAACAACAAGTGTGTTGTGCCACAGCGGATCCCCGTCACATCTGATCACTCCATATCTGCACACACCCAAAGTGAAGACACAGTGTTGAGGTTTTCGGGTGCACCCTGTGTAGATGTGCGGACGAGTGCGGGCGCCTCCCCACAGGGTACCCGAGGGGGGCTGCCTTCTTCTACACACAAGCCGCTCTCGCGCCAATCCTTTATTCGTCTCGGAAGTGAAAGGGAGAACTGGAGACATTTTGACACAAGTGAAGGTAAGACTGCCCATACGAGTAATGGATCAGGTCTCTTTGATAAGGGAAGGATAAATGACAGTCTCAGGAAGGTGGGTGCCTACAGTGACTGCACTGAATACGGTGGCCTTAACAATCACATGAGGTGTGGAATACTGTACGAGTGTAATAATAAAAGGCACTCCACTGTCCCTGCGAAGGCTGGGTCAGGTCACCTTTCACCTACCGGCAATAAAAGGATTCTTCAAAGATGCCCCAACTGGCTGGTTCAAAGACTTGGACACAAGACGGCCACTCGCAGTCAGATGATATCCGAACACTATAACAAGTTAAGGAAAAACAACAGTGACCTCAACTTCTCCTGCAACACTCAGAATCCCTCCAGGACCTGTTCTAGTGACGCAAGTGACCATAACAGCTCTGATACTAATGATTATTGTTACAGCAGCTCGAGTGGTTCTGGCGATTCTGTCACTTACCGTAGCAGTGACACCTGTAGCCGAGGCAGTTCAGTGAGTAACTCCTGCAGCTGTGGTCGATGTAGCAGCACTGACTACGACGATGTGTTCTTTTACGACAGTGCCAGCAACGTTGGTGACCGAAAAGAGCAGTTTTATGACATGGATGAAAGTCCCGATCGCCCATTGCTGCTGAGGTACCAAAGACCCATTTACACCAACTTCGACATCTCGCACTGGACCCCAAGTGTGGGCGAGGTCAGGCACGAGCGACTAGGGAAGAAATGTAATGTACTGGGGAAAGAGTTCCACACTGAAGGTGCAAGAGAAAGTAAAGACGGAAGTTTATTGAAGAAGTTAAGCGCAATCAGGATATCGAATTCTCCCACATACCAGAGTTCATCACAAAGATCTAGATCAACAATAAGATCGAGACTCAGCCTGAGGAAAGCAGCGAGCTCCAGTCCACCTTCAGAGAGGCGCTCCCTGAGAATATGTCGGTTCAAACGATGCAATCTGGGAAGTGGACCGAGCTCAGGTACCGAGTCAAACTTCTCATCATCTCGGTACTTCCTGACAACCTCGGCATCACTGGAAACCTTAGCTGCACCCTCACCCTCGAGCGTCTCAGCGGCGTCCTCCCAGAACCTGAGAGCCCCTGGAAAGACACAGTATCTCTCGACTACCCAAGGTGTGACTACGACGATGCTCTCATCAAATGTATCCGGTGTGTTAGTTGACCTGGGCTCACGCACCGGGCTGACGCAGGACCCATCGTGTTTAAGGTAGTCTGCGTCACAGTTTCTGGCCTCATTATATCTGCTGCGTCATAAGTTTGGCTTCATTATATCCGTACGGTCAAAAGAGTTAAGATTCATTACATCTGTTGTGCTACAGCTTTGTTTACTTCACTGTACTGTTGCTTGTTTTGGCGTCATTATACCGTTGTTTCTGTTTTAGCTTCATACTGTTATTTCTGTTCTTTACTTCACTATTCCGTTGCTTCTGTTTTTTACTTTATTATTCTGTTGCCTTTTTATTCTACCGTTGCATCTGTTTTAAACTCATGAAACCATTGCTTCTGTTTTTACTTTATTATACCGTTGCTTCTGTTTTTTTTACTTCAGTATACCGTTGGACCTGTTTTTACTTCACATTAACATTGCTTCTGTTGTTTTACTTCACTTTACCGTTACATGTTTTTTTGTTTCCGTTATACTTTTTTTTTACTGGGATTAGCCCACCCGGACACAGGTCACTGACCCACATCAGGGCCTGGGGGCGAAAATATAATGATAGTAATAATAATAATGATAATAATAATAATAATAATAATAATAATAATAATAATAATTAATACAAATTATAATAAAAATAAAATAATAATAATGATAATAACCATAAATAAAAAAAATTAGGAGTGAGAAACGATATACAGTATGTATGTTGTGTTGTCAATAGTAAGAGAAACATTTGAGATCCTGCAATTGTGTGTAATGAGGCAGAAAGTCAGATCAGCAACCCGGAACTTGGTCACAATTTTCGTGGTGCCATATGGCAGCAGGGTCTACCATTAGACAACACATTATGCTTCCAATACCTTCCCAGGTAGCTGCCTACTACCTACTAATACGTTAGTTTATTGTTTTAGGTTTTCTTAGTAGACTCATATATAACGTCACCTGTTCTACGTTAACGAGTTCCATTTTCAGCAGTCAGTCAGTCAGTTCAGTTTCTCCGCTATTAAGTTCTATTTTCGCCATTCAGTCTGTCAGTCAGTCAGTCAGTCTTTTCATGTCATGTGTACTAAGTCACGTCAGGGTTATATAAACGTGATATAAATTAAGGTACGGCTTCAACTGTCAAACAACAAGAACAAAACGCTTATAGCGATGGTTTTCAATTAGATGGATGATTTGGAATTAGAATGTAGAATAAATCGACATTGATTAGGAAATAAAGAGTTGTGGATCAGTGGAATAAATTATACCAAGTTAATCATTGACTTGATTTCGCTGGGAGTGTTTTAGGTGCAGATTGGATAAGTGATGGGGGTTAGGTGTGGGTTGGGTGTGGGTGGTTGGGTGTGGATTGGGTGTAGGTTGGGTGTTGGTTGGGTGTGGGTGGTTGGGTGTAGGTTGGGTGTGGGTTGGGTGTGGGTGGTTAGGTGTACAAAGATATCTTTAGTCTAACCCAACCTTACCTTACCTCACCTTACCTTACCTCACCTTACCTTACCTTACCTTACCTTACCTACCCTAACCTGACGTACCCTTACCTTACCCACCCAACCCTAACCTTACCTTACCTTACCTTACCTTACCTTACCTTACCTTACCTTATCTTACCTTACCTCACCTCGTCATAAAGGATCCTGAAAGAACGAGAAACAAGGTTAGCGTGCTGTGTAGCGTTCGTCAGTAGATAATCCGGATTTCCTACCAAGGCAGTGTAATAATCCGAGCGCGACGTCCTAACCAACAATAATTTATATAATAATTGTTTCCTTATGAGTTTCTGGAAGGTAATTATTCCTATCAAAGTAATATAAGAGACAGACAAACAGTGACAGACAGACAGACAGACAGATAGATCGTATGTTACACGTATATTACAGGTATTTACGTTGGTTTGACTTGTTTTTTTGGATGGAATAACAAGGTAAAGGTGAGTAGACAGGTGAGGTAAACAAACAACAACAACAACGTCACTTTCAATAACACGAAACATTCTGAAATTCGTCTCAACGTGTAAGAAACAGACGAAATGATCTTTAGCAGCACCGTAGACTGTGTTAAATAGGTCTCTTACACAATACTACTGTAGCGCTTTGTTACTCCTGTGTTATCTCTCTACTGCAACCTCTTTGTTACTCCTGTGTTATCTCTCTACTGTAACCCCTTGTTCTTCCTGTGTTATCTCTCTACTGCAACCTCTTTGTTACTCCTGTGTTATCTCTCTACTGTAACCCCTTGGTCCTCCTGTGTTATCTCTCTACTGTAACCCTTGTTCCTCCTGTGTTATCTCTCTACTGCAACCTCTTTGTTACTCCTGTGTTATCTCTCTACTGTAGCCCCTTGTTCCTCCTGTGTTATCTCTCTACTGTAACCCTTGTTCCTCCTGTGTTATCTCTCTACTGTAACCCCCTTTGTTACTCCTGTGTTATCTCTCTACTGTAACCCCTTTGTTACTCCTGTGTTATCTCTCTACTGTAACCCCTTGTTCCTCCTGTGTTATCTCTCTACTGTAACCCCTTGTTCCTCCTGTGTTATCTCTCTACTGTAACCCCTTGTTTCTCCTGTGTTATCTCTCTACTGTAACCCCTTGTTTCTCCTGTGTTATCTCTCTACTGTAACCCCTTGTTCCTCCTGTGTTATCTCTCTACTGTAACCCCTTGTTCCTCCTGTGTTATCTCTCTACTGTAACCCCTTGTTCTTCCTGTGTTATCTCTCTACTGTAACCCCTTGTTCTTCCTGTGTTATCTCTCTACTGTAACCCCTTGTTCTTCCTGTGTTATCTCTCTACTGTAACCCCTTGTTCTTCCTGTGTTATCTCTCTACTGTAACCCCTTGTTCTTCCTGTGTTATCTCTCTACTGTAACCCCTTGTTCTTCCTGTGTTATCTCTCTACTGTAACCCCTTGTTCTTCCTGTGTTATCTCTCTACTGTAACCCCTTGTTTCTCCTGTGTTATCTCTCTACTGTAACCCCTTGTTTCTCCTGTGTTATCTCTCTACTGTAACCCCTTGTTCTTCCTGTGTTATCTCTCTACTGTAACCCCTTGTTCTTCCTGTGTTATCTCTCTACTGTAACCCCTTGTTTCTCCTGTGTTATCTCTCTACTGTAACCCCTTGTTTCTCCTGTGTTATCTCTCTACTGTAACCCCTTGTTCTTCCTGTGTTATCTCTCTACTGTAACCCCTTGTTTCTCCTGTGTTATCTCTCTACTGTAACCCCTTGTTCTTCCTGTGTTATCTCTCTACTGTAACCCCTTGTTCTTCCTGTGTTATCTCTCTACTGTAACCCCTTGTTCTTCCTGTGTTATCTCTCTACTGTAACCCCTTGTTCTTCCTGTGTTATCTCTCTACTGTAACCCCTTGTTTCTCCTGTGTTATCTCTCTACTGTAACCCCTTGTTCTTCCTGTGTTATCTCTCTACTGTAACCCCTTGTTTCTCCTGTGTTATCTCTCTACTGTAACCCCTTGTTTCTCCTGTGTTATCTCTCTACTGTAACCCCTTGTTCTTCCTGTGTTATCTCTCTACTGTAACCCCTTGTTTCTCCTGTGTTATCTCTCTACTGTAACCCCTTGTTCTTCCTGTGTTATCTCTGTATCTCGACTGTAACGTAATTCACCTTAGATTATGCGTGACAATGAAAGGAAATTGAGTAATATGCTTTTTTTTTCTTTTTTTTTTTACATTGTCATATTTAGGAAAGAAAAAAGCACAAGACAAAGGAATTTTTTTTAGCCTCCCTTGCAGTATGTCGCCGGTGGAGCAGAGGATATGCTGTATTCAGTGTATTCTGAAACCTCATCCACACACTCGCCCGTCCGTTCGTTTGTCCGTCAAGCTCTGGGTATATAATCTCCTATATACTCTATGAAGGATTATTGTCGCATCTTTGCCACAGTAGTTACATGCTTAAAAGACACGTGTTTGTGTTCTTGTGGTGATGGTAATTGTCAAGTTGTGAAAAAAATAAAATAAAATTATATGATCAAATTTACACAGACACACACGTGTGTGTGTGTGTAATAATAATAATAATAATAATAATTAACGGTTTATTGAAAAAGTTCTGCAGCCCGAAGGCTGAAAATATACATTGGACATAAATGACTTATTACATACATTGGTGGTTTAACAAAAGCCTTCATTAGAGAAAGGTAAAGGAACATACAGTGAACATACAGATTAATGTAGGTGTTGAACAGCAAGCTCGTAGTGTAGTAACTCCCTCCCAGATAGTGTTAGGAGGAACTCACGTGGTGTAGTAGTTCCCTCAGATGGTGTTATGAGGGACCTGGCGTGGTGTAGTAATTCCCTCGCAGATGGTGTTATGAGGGGCCTCACGTGGTGTAGTAATTCTCTCACAGATGGTGTTATGCGGGACCTCACGTGGTGTAGTAATTACCTCACAGATGGTGTTATGAGGGGCCTCACGTGGTGTAGTAACTCCCTCACAGATGGTGTTATGAGGGGCATCACGTGGTGTAGTAGTTCCCTCACAGATGGTGTTATGAGGGGCCTGACGTGGTGTAGTAATTCCCTCACAGATGGTGTGATGAGGGACTTGACGTGGTGTAGCAATTCCCTCACACATAGTGTTATGAGGGACATGTGGTGTAGTAATTCCCTCACAGATGGTGTTATATGAGTGTGGTTTGGTCCCAGGCCTTCCTATCGTAGACGGATTAACACATCAGTGGTTGTTGTTGGGTCTCGAGGGCCGTTATCACTGGGTACCTGGGACCTCACTGTGTGAAGGTAAACTTGGGTACGACTGTTACTGTTGAGTTCTTCTCACTGACTTAAGCACTGTTCACCTCTGTTTAACACTGGTTCCGTTCCTTTCCTAAATGAAATTGTAACTTCTGGCGAGAACTTGTTGATATTCCGGTGGGGAGGAAGGGTTCACGGGAGGGGGTTGGTATGGGCCAACTTAACAGTTGACCTGGCTGCTCCGAGAGGAGCGCCAGGTACGTCTTGACCCTTCGGTGGTCAAAGATGTAGTGTGTGTGTGTGTGTGTGTGTGTGTGTACATAATGTATCTTTCGCCCTACAACTCGGCATCATGCCATCAATGAATCTCTTGAGTTTAAACAGTACAGCAAACCTTGAGTATTGAGGACATATTAACTCCCCCAGTACAGGACAGGACAGGACAGGACAGTACAGGACAACTGGATATGTTTAACACGCCTTTAAGTTGACAAACACATTCAAGTTTGATTTAAGTTTGACTTGACCTTTAGATTTTAACCTGAACTAACAGCTTAGTTTTGATTATAGGGATTAGTTTTATTACTTGTCCTGACCTGACGTCCTCAAAGAAGGACGTCTATGGACGTGTCAAGGTCAACTATAGAACTGTGGTGCTAAAACAGACACGGCATACAACCGTCTTCTCTACATGACCGGGTGAACAACTTGCCTACAAACATTTTAAAAAGGTCAAGTTTGTGTTGAGGAATGTGTCTTGACTTGGTTCACTACACCCCACCGGATGCTGACAGTTCAACTGTTTATCACGCTGACGTAACCCCTTTAATTAGGTCTCTATATTATTAATATATTATTAATATTATTTTAACTTAATTACTGCTAAAGACCTTATTTATGACATGGCAGAAGCATTAGACATAACTAGCAGCTGGTGGGTGTACACACTGGCTTCAGCAGGTGGAGATAAGAAGATAAACAGTGTTGATGGGAGGTGTGCCCCGTGGGTACAAGCTATCACCACTCCAGTTTGCGTCGGGCCGCCGGGACCTCTCTAGTGCCCCGTCCTCTGTCTGTGTTCACTGTTGTTTGGAGTTGTTTTGAAACTTACCGAGCTCGTGCACCTGATGTGTTGTCTCGTAGGAGAATTTAGAAAAGCGGTAGTGATTGTTAGGCAGCATTGGGATAAGCATAACAGTGGCGTTGTGTGGCAGTAAGCGCTCTGTACACAGGTGCACCCGAAACCCAAGTGAGTTTGTGGAATCGTGAAGGAGTGCAGCCGTGGTCCAGTTTGTTTAAGTGTTAAATATTAAAGTGAAATTATCATCTCATACCAGAACGAGATACCAGTTGATATGTTTAAATAAGATCTGAGTTGTTTAACGGAGGTAAACCAAACCCTGACCAGTTAGTGACCTTTACCGGGCACAACACCTGTGTTGAGCGTCTCTCACCTGTGCACTTCATCACATGACTTTATCACCAAGACCTTCAGTGACTGATGAAAATTGATTCAAGACGCCTGATGGACGATGAAATTAGAATTACAACGAGTTTTAGGTCATTAATTCACATGCAGAACAGCGGCTCTCGAGTGACGGTACAAACTAATGCCCCGCCATTGAGAATTTAATTACATGTGTACCTGCACACTTTGCCCTTTCTTGTGGTCACGACCAAATGGAAATTAACCGTGTTCTCTCTCATAACAGTGTCAAACGTTTCGGCAAGTCACGACCTGAAATTTAGCGGAGCAGCAACAACCTGTGTGTAGCCCAGGTGCGAGGTCTCATTACCACCAAATTACCCAGAGCTAATTTGGAAATGACACAAGGCTCGGTGGACCTCACCTGTATAATCACAGGGGTTAGGTAATTTTCGCATTTAATCCCCTGTTATTATCTTTCACAGTTGTCATTGAAAGTTATTTGACATCTATTAATTTAATGTTTTTTTAATCTATTCTGGAAGACTTAAAGTACCCAGTTGTTGAGATACAAAACTGCGGGGTCTACAACAGCGACCAGACCTGCCTGCCTGCCTGTGGGTGGTACGGACACTGACCTCTGTACTGTTAATGGTCTTCTTCAGCCACCGTGGATCAGTAACTACAAGTCCTGTCCTCAAGTTTAGAGAGAGAGAAAAAAAAAACTGACTACAAATCAGTTTCAAGTTACCTCATTGGATATTAATTGATGTCTTCATGAAGCCTCAAGATCACTTACCTAGGGAGAGTAAACTGTCTCGTCTTGACCAGTCTGAAGAACTCTGAATAAAATCGACAGCTGAATCTCTTTATTTGACTTTTGTGTCATCTTACAGTGTCGGGAAATGATCGTAGCTGGCAAGTTCAGGTGTCATGAAGTCTTTATAACCAAGTCTTGAGTTCTCGACTTAATAACGACAATAACATATATTCCTGGATTTACTGAAGCCCAAAATTCTGGCTCATGGTAGTACTAGCAATAGACAGACTGGCTCATGATAGTACTACTAATAGACACACTGGGTAAAAAAGAAGACCCATTCCGTGGTGCTGGTTCCTAAGTGTCAGACTGCTTCAAACAAACACCCATAACTATAGCTGCAAGGAAGAACTCAGCAACAAGTGATTGGCTCCTTCAGGAAAACAAAACAGTGACCACAACTGTTAATGAGGTATAGACTAAACAGCTTTCATAAGAGCTACTAACATCTGGCTATGCTTAGTAAAGGATTAGAACACCGATTATATGTCAAACAATCATTCTGATGTATAATTATTCTGCTAAATGACACTTAGATGTTTAAAATTTAGGAGGACTAACTGACTGGTACTTGGATACACAAATACCATATAACTGGTTTTTAAAATAGCAATACCAACGAATTGTTACCTGGACACGCAAACACCCGTAACACACACTCGCTGACCAATTACTCGAACACGACAGTACCATTCCCGGAACCCAACTACCAAACAGACTGGTTCCTGGACGAGCTGGTTTTGGGCCTGACTGGAATGGGAGGTTCTTCAGGAATGTTAAAAGACCTCCTGCTGCAGGTAGATGGGAACCTGTAGACACTGGATGAATGAAGTTGGATGTCTGTGTTGCTGCTGTTTTCTCTTTAAAAGGTAAATATATACTGTACTTTAGAATGTGTGTTTAAGTGAATAAACTATATTAGACAGTGTGAAATACGTACAGGTATACCCATACAAAATATATTTAGTAAGAGTATTGTATTATTATGTATGAGGTGGAAACTTTATTATCGGTTCTGTTTTTCATCTCGTGTTTATTTCCATTATTCATTTGTATCGGAGTTCCATCTTATTCATTTTTTGCATTATACAGTTATCAGCAACTGTGCATTCTCCCTGCTTTTATTACCATTACTCTTTATAAACTTTCTTCCATCCTATTCTTCGTTTTATTTTGTATTTTATTTTGTAATGTTTTTTTTAAATTTTATCAAGATTTTGTCCCATTTCGTAGTTCTCAATGGTTGAGAATTAACACAAACACGTTGATGGTTGGGTGTGTGTGTGTGTGTGTGTGTGTGTGTTTTATTTCCTACACACCTAAGATGTTGTGTGTAATTTAAGCTATAATTTTTTTTAATATAGCAAGCACACACACACACACACACACACACACACACACACACACACACACACTACAGTTAGTTTCACCTCCCAGTAACTCACGGTAGCGTATGTGACTTCACCTGTCGATCACCTGAGGCTCACAAGTGGATCATCCTCTGTGTAATCGAAGGTTTTTATCTCGTGGTCAAGTATGTGTGTCGATAAAAACCGTTTGGAGTGGCAGTAGCGGTAGCCTTAGGTGAACGTGTTGCGATAGTGTTATATAATACGATAGCCTCAGGTGAACGTGGCTTAATTGTGTTATATAATACGATAGCCTCAGGTGAACGTGATTAATAGTGTTATATAATACGATAGCCTCTAGTGAACGTGTCGCGATAGTGTTGTTAAATAGTATCGCTAGTGAACGTATCATCTTAATTGTGTGTAACATTGGTGTCTCAGTTGAACGTATATGTATTGTATGAAAGTTTAATCATAAAGGTTAAGTCAATAAGGGGCAACAAGACCAGGGAACGTATTACGATCCTGACTGAACGAAACCTCACGAACTTGTTGATGTATTGAGTATACGTTTCAGCTATACTAGTAATCAGTATATCTCTGTATTAATTCGTCAGTAATATTCACCTTCATGAGACAGTAAACATGGTCCTGTAAAACCTCTTTCACTGTCAACAAAGCTCTCAGTAAGATGAGCTGCTACTGGGTGTTACTCTATGGGGGGTGTGAATGGTGGTGAACAACTCGTAAAACTTAAGTACAAATTCTTTAGTCTCTTGTGGTGATTAAGTGATATTGAAACAGTTTATTTAACCAGAAAAACACAGATACAGAGTGGATAATAATAACAATATTAACATGGCTGAGCCTGAGCTCCCCTGTAGGCACCCGTTATATACTGTACCTTTATCTCAAGGAAGTATTATGTAACATTTAGTATCTGAAATAGTCCACGTAACAGGTTGTAATAAGAACATATCAGAATGTTACATAAGAACATAAGAACTTAAGAAAATAAGGAGTCTGCAATAGGCCGGTTGGCCTGTGCATGGCAGCTCCTGTCGAGAGTTACTACCACTCTCTATCATCCATGAATCTATCCAGCCTCCCTTTGAAACTTTCCAGCGTTCCAGCACTTACTACAAAGTTGCTAAGCTTGTTCCACTAGTCCACCACCCTATTTGTAAACCAGTTCCTTCCTATCTCCCTCCTAAACCTAAACTTATCCAACTTGAATCCGTTGTTCCGAGTCCTATCCTGCTCGGATATTATAAGAACTTTATCTATATCCCCTTTATTGATTCCTTTCACCCACTTGAATACTTCTATCATATCTCCCCGCACTCTTCGTCTTTCTAGGGAATGCAAGTTTAGTTTCTTTAACCCATCCTGATATGGAAAGTTTCTAAGTCCCGGAATCATTTTCGTCATTCTTCACTGCACCGACTCTAGTGAATTGATATCCATTCTATAATAAGGGCACCAGAACTGAACCGCATAATCGAGGTGCGGCCTGACTAGCGCAAGATATAGTTGCAATAAGACCTCTGCACTCTTATTACTTACTCTTCTAGATATAAAACCCAATACTCTGTTTGCCTTATTTCGAACATTAACGCACTGTTTTCTAGGCCGTAGAGGGGCTTACAAGTACCCCTAGGTCTCTTTCACAAGTCGACTTCTCTAGGTTGATGTTGTTAAGGCTGTATACATTGACAGTATTTGTTCTTCCAATATTAAGTACGCTGCACTTGCTGGTGTTGAATTTCATTTGCCATTTTTCAGACCACCCTTGCAGTTTATTTAGATCCTCCTGTAATGCATTTGCATCCTGCCCTGAATTAATCTGCCGCCATATTTTGGTGTCATCTGCAAACTTGCTTATGTCATTGCTGATCCCAGTATCTAGATCGTTTATGTAGATTATGAACAAGAGTGGGCCTAGTACTGACCCCTGGGGAACCCCACTGGTTACACGACCCCACTCAGATTTAACACCATCTACGCTGACCCTCTGCTTTCTATCGGTGAGCCATGATTTTATCCAATTTAAAACTTTCCCCTCGATACCATGAGCCTTAGTTTTTCTCAGAAGCCTCTGATGCGGTACTCTGTCAAATGTTTTACTAAAGTCTAAGTAAATAACATCGTAATTTTCGTCATTATCTACTACCTCGAAGACTTTCCTAAAAAATGTCAGCAGATTTGTTAGACAAGATTTTCCCTTTGTAAACCCATGTTAAGAGTCATAGATTAATTTGCTTTTCTCTAAATGCGATCGGATGTTATCTGCTATAATTGATTCGAGAAATTTCCCCACTACTGACGTCAAACTGATCGGCCAGTAATTTAACGCTGATGCTCTGTCTCCCTTTTTGAATATGGGTACTACATTTGCCTGTTTCCACAAGTCTGGCACAACTCTGGTGTCTAATAATTTTGTAAAAAGGTTTACGAGGGTCCGCTAATCTGTTCCCTACACTCTTTCAAGACTCGAGGGAAAATTTCATCCTGCCCTGGGGATTTTGTCTTCTTTAGTTTATTTATCTTCTTAAGAACATCCTCTTTTCTGATAGTGATATTCTTTATTTTCTCTTCTTCCTTTCCCTTAAATATCAGTTCCACCTCTGGAATTTCATAGCGAATTTCCTCTGTGAAAACTGATAAGAAGTAGCTGTTCAATGCTCTGCTTATTTCTTCACTGCCATTTATCACTTCTCCCCTCCCTGACTTTAAAGGCCCAACTTTGTCCTTGACCTTTGTTCTATATACCTGGAAAAATCCCTTGGGATTTGCCTTGGATTCTCTTGCTATTTTGACTTCATAGTCTCTCTTTGCTTTCCTTACATTTTTCTTAACATTCCTAGATAGTTCATTATACCTATTTCTGAGCTGCTCCTCCCTCCCTTTAATTTCTTATATATTCCTTTCTTTATTCCTATGTCATGTTTAAGTTTTCTGGTCATCCACCTTGGCTCATTCTTATTTGACCTAATTTTTCTGTATGGTATATTTTGTTCTTGTGCTTTATGTAGTATATTAGTGAATATATTATAGTCATGATCAATTGTTGTGTCATCTATGACCTCACCCCTTCCTACTGGTGACTGACGTGACTGTTCCCAGGCGACCTCACCTACGTACCTTCTTAACCCCTGATAATCCGCCAACCGAAAGTTTGGGACTCTGACCATATTGTCATTGTTTTTCGTTTCTCAATTTAGGGTGAACCTGATTTCTCTGTGATCACTGTTACCTAGTTCTTCCCCTACTGTGGTATCTCTGATAATATTTTCTTTATTTGTTAATACTAGGTCTAATATATTGTCACCTCTAGTAGGTTCTGTAATTAGTTGTTTCAAAAAATTGTCCTGTACTGCGTCTAGGAAGTCTTCAGATTCATTATTTATAAGTAGTATATACATATTTTAGAGAGGTGTTGATATTCATAAATATGATAAAGGAGGGAAGCAGTATAACATGGGTTGTATTAAGGTAGAACAAGAGGACAGAGCTGTCAGTATCATATCTACTCGGCAACTACAGTTATTGCAATGATAGTTTTTATCTATCTACATGACAATGTATGATATAATGGTTTTGGTGATACAATATGAGCAGGAATATAAAGTAGGTATTACAAGAATATTAATACTTAGACAATAGATATTTTTTAAGAGATGGTTTAAAGGAGAGGAGCGTAGTTTTTGCTGGGATGGGTGGGGGAAAGTTGTTCCACACCTTCTCACCATTATATTTTATAGAGGTCTGGGACTGAGAGGAGCGCATGGGGGTGGTCTTAGTTGCTCTTGGTGCCTTAAGTTGTATCTCTGATTATTCCGGAACTGGAAATAATTATTGTCAGTCAAGTGATTGACAGTTTTGTAAACAAATAGGGCACAGCAATATGTGTTAATATCCTCGAATTTTAATATTTTCAATTTAGCAAATTGTTAGTTAGTTTGATAATTTTTTTTTCAAGTAGATCATTGTCCGCATAACTCTCTTCCATGCAGTAATCAGGGGTTGTGTTTTTGAAGAGCCATAGTGAGTGACAGTGTATCAGGTGTTGGTAAACAAGATCATAATAGATTTCTTTCATTGCTGCAAGAGTGAGTGACTGACAGTGTGATACAGGACACCGCACTGTTTATCGACTTTACTGCAAATGGCTTGTATATGGTTTCTCCAGCTAAGTTTCTCATCAGCATTAACCCCAAGGAATTTTTTTTTCACGTTTGAGGACTGTATTACCAAGGTTCAGGGGGTCCAAATCTGGGGGCAGGTTTTTCCTTCTGTGAAAGATTTTTTTTCTCGAGGTTTAAGGTCAGTTTATTCCATATTACATATGGAGATTTCAGTTGCTGGCATAAAGATTACTATTGTCTGCTAATAAGTTGTATTTGACGAGTGTGCTGGTGTGGACTATATCGTTTATGTACAACAAGAACAGTACAGGACCGAGAATGGAACACTGAGGGACGCCATACAAAATTGGTGAGGAATCAGATTGATGATTATTATAGCAGACAAACTGCTTCCTCTTAGACAGATGTGAGGTAAGCCAATTGTGGGATAAGCCTCTAACGCCGTATGTTCAAGCTTTGAAAGGAGGATGATATGGTCGACAGTATCAAAGGCTTTAGAGAGGTCCAGGAATATTCCGACTGTGAACTGACTGCCATCAAAGGAGCTTAAGATGTCATTAGTAAAGGATAGCAGAGCACTCTCAGCTGAACTTGTAGCTCTAAATCCAAACTGAGAGTCCGTAAGGATGTTATTGGGACTGCAGAAGGACTTTAGTCTACTACAACTCGCTTCTCCAGTATCATACTTAGGCTGGGAGGACTGATAGGGACAGTAATTCTTGAAGAGACCTTTGTCCCCAGATTTTTGTATGCTGGGTGAACGTTGGCAATTTTCAGTTTATCCGGAAGATACCACTAGTGAAGGAGGAGTTACAAATGTGTAGAACAGGTATTAA
>CAUDMG010000881.1:940000-972500 GCA_958450375.1 Homarus gammarus | reverse complement strand
TTTTTTTTTCTCGCGGGGATAAAGATTTTAGACTGTTCAGTGCTTGTCCAGTCGTCTCAACCAATAATAGTCCGGTGCTGAGTAAGGTGAAGAGAAAAGCAAAGTTTTTTATTTTTTTTATTATTACGGTTAAATAGAGGAAGTTACGGTCTTTTTCAAATCACATAATGGCCTTGTTTCAGCTTGTATTTGGTCTTATGTTATGTTATGTTATTATATACAAAAAAAATAACGTTGATTATGGAAAAACACGTATGACTTCTTCAGCTCATTGTGTAGTGATCGAATTAACAAAAAAAAAAGGTTCGTATACGATAAATAAATCTTCTTAACTATTTGACCTAATACAAAACACCCCCCCACCCCCCCCACCCCCCAAAAAAAACTCCATTTCGTAATTTTATTTTCTAACTTTGGTATTTTTTTTGGCGATGCTCTTTTGCTATATTTTACACCTTAGGTCATTGGGTGTATTATTTTTTTTACACATATACTTACGTACCTTAACATAGAAACCCTTATGACTTTAACCACAGATTCTCAATCGGTTAAAGACAAAACTTTATAATTACTCCAGTCTCAATGCAATTTTACCCGCCATTTTTACTTCCCTTACTTAACGAAGCCAATTTCCTGTCGCATTCGAAGTTGAACGAATCCAAATAATGAATCTTTTGTGGATCCCCTGTTAGTCTTACGTTCTATAATTATCGCATGACTATCTTCAACTAAAACACAAAGGCAAGAAGTTACAAGGAGAACTTTTACCACAACTACTGTAGGACACGTTCACTATAGGATACGTTCACTGTAGGATACGTTCACTGAGGAAACGTTCACGGATTCCTGTAGGTGCTGTAGGAGATAATAATATCACACACACACACACACACACACACACACACACACACCCTTGACCTTATCTTAACTGACTTAGCGGACCAGTACCAACCACCTCAACCAATGCCTCCTATCGGGTGTAGCACACACTTATCAGTGCTCTGGTCCCCAGCTGCCACTCCCACTCAAGTACAGAGACCCTACATCAAGACCTACAGGCCGATTACTGACTCTGCAGTGCGCCTATTCGGGCAGTGGATAGTTCACCATCCCTGGACTGAAGTACTTAGCGTGGATGACGTGGAAACCAAATGGATAAATTATACCAACACCACCACGCAAGCTCACCACCACTTCTTCCCCGAGAAGTCCGTCAGATCTCACCCAGCTGACTTGCCCTGGATCACACCTCGGATCAAAAGACTTATGCAACAGAGAGACAGAGCCTTTCATCTCAATGACCACATCCGCTACAGGTCACTTCGCAACCGAGTCATCCGCGAAATACGCACTGCAAAGAAGTCCCACTACCCAACCAAATTACAACACCTGAAGCAGACCAACATCAGTCAATGGTATGGTAAGCTTAAAGAACTCTGTGGACTAAACAATAAGACACACCCCCTCCCCTTCCTTAGCCATCTCACTAGTGTTGACGCAGCTGAGCAAACAAATAACCATTTCGCTACTATATGCCAGACGCTCCCACAGCTTGACACAACAACTCTCCCTGCTTACCTACCAGCCCCCCTTCCCACTGACTTAGTAGAAGAATTTGACGTAGCAAAACGCCTGGACAAACTAAAATTAAAACGCTCTACCACCCCCATTGACTTACCAATGAAACTCTTCAAGGAGTTCTCCCCGGAGCTTGCTAAACCCCTCTGCTCCATCATCAATGCTTCTCTCAGTCAAGCCAGATGCCCAGCTGACTGGAAGACCTCTTATGTATCACCAGTGCCCAAGTCAACCAGCCCACAATCCTTAAATCAGCTACGACCTATTGCAATCACCCCAATACCCAGCCTAATCTGTGAAAGTTTTGTGTTCGACTGGGCTTATGCTGATATTGCAGGAGTCGTAGACCCTCAGCAATTTGGCAACATGAAAACTTCCTCCACCACTCACTGTCTTGTCAGCTTTCTCGATTACATATACCGCCATCTCGAGAAACGAAAAACGTCTGTAGCTGTCGCCTTCATTGATTTCACTAAAGCGTTCGACCTAGTCGACCACAATATAATCAGCAACAAAGCTATTGACCTCGGGCTTCGAAGAAGCCTCATACCATGGCTTACAGACTTCCTCAGTGACCGACGCCAAGCTGTACGCTTCCGAGGGGCTGTCTCCACCTTTCAGTCACTCACCTGTGGCGTGCCCCAAGGCACCAAGATGGGACCACTCTGCTTCCTTATGCTCATCAATGATGCCCTAAGAGAAACCCCTGCTCGCTGGAAATATGTCGACGACTCCACCATTGGGATCAGCGTCAACAATTCTGCTCCCAACTATACCGCCCTTCAGGATTTATTGAACAGTCTCCAAAACTGGGCCACCAACAACCATGTCACCATCAACCATACCAAGACCATGGTTATGCACATCAACCTCTCCTCCGACATTGTCCCACCTCCTTCCATTACTCTAGGTCCGAACACACTCCAGGTTGTAGATTCCACGAAGCTCCTCGGCGTCACCATAGACAACAAACTAAATTGGAAACCACACGTCAATGAAGTTGTCAAATCCTCCAGTTTCCGTCTCCACCTCCTCCGCCGACTCAAGTCCCTCGGAGTTCCTGCACACGAGCTCCTCAGTGTTTACACAACATTCATACTTCCCAAGCTCACCTATGCCTCCCCCACCTGGTCTTCCTCCCTAAATGCCACACAACGTAAACACCTAGAAAAAGTACAAAAGAGGGCATGCAAGATTATTCTCTCCCCCTCCTACTCCACATATCAAGAAGCGCTCAACACACTGACCCTTTCGACTCTCACTGACCATCACCACGACCTCATCTGCAAATTTGGTAAGAAGCTTCTACACCATCCCCGACACCGGCTCCTACTACCACCTGAGATCCCTTGTCCGAGAATTGCTGTTCGACACCACAACCGCATCCAGCCCACACGTGCACGAACTGATCGCTATAAGAACAGCCCAGTCACAACCATTGTAAAAATTATCAACAACTTGTAATACTGTAACACTGTCACTATGTTGAAATGAACTGTAGTTTGAGCTTTTCCCCATCTAGTTATTATATGTCTTATTTGTGTCACTTATGTTACTTGTATATTATTTGTAATTCGTAACCCATTCCCCAAATATGTAACTGTATATTTTCAGCCTTCTGGCTGCCAAGCTCCTTCAATAAACCGTTAATTATTATTATTATTATTATTATTACACACACACACACACACACACACAGGGATGTTGACGAAAAGATATGGGTGTTTTTTTCTTTCTCTAAACTAACTGGTGGTAAGTTATCGTATCAAGGTTAGGTTAGGTTAGGTTGGGTTGGGTTGGGTGGTAAAATTTCACTGGTAATTTGGAAGAGTGATTTCTATACTACAAGTTAAATTAGACAGGTGTATAGACTTTCATCTACCTGTAAACGTTGATCTACTTGTAAACTTTTATCCACCTGTAAACGTTGATCTACTTGTAAACATTCATCTACCTGTATATATTCATCTACCTGTAAACATTCATCTACCTGTAAACTTTCATCTACCTATAAACATTCATCTACCTGTATATATTCACCTACCTGTATATATTCATCTACCTGTAAACATTCATCTACCTGTAAACATTCATCTACCTGTAAACATTCATCTACCTGTAAACATTCATCTACCTGTAAACATTCATCTACCTGTATATATTCACCTACCTGTATATATTCACCTACCTGTAAACATTCACCTACCTGTAAACATTCATCTACCTGTAAACATTCATCTACCTGTAAACATTCATCATTGTGGAATACGAACGCAAAACTGTATATCTAGGCACTGACACCCCCCCCCCCTCCTCCTCCTACCCCTTATTTTCAATCACAGAAAATTTATGGAAATCGAAATATAGTTTCTCGAGGAATCAATGAATGGCAAATGAGTTCAGGAGAGACGAAGGGATCCCGAGAGAGTTGTTGAGGGAGTGAGTGCTGGGAGAGTCATCAAAAATGCCTTCGTTCTCGTCGGATGTAAGAATCGTTTTGTTGTGTATATGGGAGAGTCACGGGCTGAGCTGGATGATGTATTTCAAGTTATCTTTATTATTTGTTTTTATTGTTATTCTTTTTTTTTGTATGGTTTACTATTTCATTTATTTTTTATTAAAGGGTTATGGTTTAACCCTTTGAGGATGATGGTTTAACATTTTGAGGATGATGGTTTGACTGTTGTTTGAGGTCATTGGTTTAACAGGATGATGGTTGGAATTTAATGCCTCCAGGCGGATGTTTCTTTTTATTTAAATGGAGGTTTAATTCTTTGAGGATGATGGTCTATCTTTTAAGGACGATGTTTATTTTTACTGAAGGACGATGTCTTAACCCTTTGGGATGATAACTTAACCATCGTCCCCAGAGTGTTGAGGCTTGGGAGGTGTCGAGTGTGTGTGTGGTCTGGGGATGAAGTAAGGAGTTGATCTCACTTGTGTATTTACCGAAAGGCGGCGACAAACACTGTCCAGTGCTACATAAAGCAACAGCAGAGTAGCGGTAACAGCAACAACAGCGATAACAGCAGCAGCAGCAGCAACAGCAACAGCAACAGCGGTAACAGCAGCAGTGGTAGGAATGGAGTATAGGTAGGAGAGATGTAGCGGTGGTGGGTATAGCGTGACGCTGACCGTGTTGTTCTCCCCCCAAGTGAAGGTTGTGGAGCGTGTGATGGTGTGGGCAGCGGGCGTCCCCCGTAAGAGGCGGGCGGGGTCACAGCTCCCCTGCGGCTGCTCCCCGCCTCTGGTGGCCGCCACACCCCCTGCCAAGTGATGTACCGCTGGCCGGAGGGGCTCTACCAGAGCGCCCTCGGCGGCGACGGGCCCTCACACTCCTCCCCCACACGCCATCCATCACACGACGACCATGGGCCTATACCAGGCGGCGTGGGCATGGCCGCCGCGGCGTTCACCAGCCAGCCCACACCGCCCGATCCTGACCGCGAGAACACTGACGACTCGGGCATGGGCGCCGACCTGGAGGGGGACGACCGGGGGGGCGGGCTCAAACTGGCCAGCGACGACGACGATGACGAAGAGGAGGAGGAGGAGGAGGAGGAGCCCAAGACTCGAAGGACCAGCAACGCAGGCAATGAGAGGCAAAGGCGGCCTTCCTACACCTGCTACCATGGGGCCCCTTTGCCCCGTGGGGCGGCCCCCAGGGTGGCCCGCCGTGCCCGGCCCCGTCCTCCGCGTAACCTAGACATGTTCCAGCTGGCTGCCGGAGCCGCCGTCATGCTGGCACCTCTTACTCCAGAACTACTCAGGTAACTTACACCAGCACCTGTCGCCTGCGCACCTCTAACCATCAGTGTGGCGCTGTACGGGGCATGAAGGCCTCTTAACAAGCGTCTGGTCAATAGCATGGTCTACTAACGGTCATGAGCGGGGTTCGAGGCATGTGGCGTCAACTTGGGGGCATGTGGCGTCAACTTAAACACACAATGCTTTGCTTGGACAGACAGGTGTTGTTAGTGTCACCCCGATGCATGTAGGACTGTGGCACTATACACCATAACACCACTACTGTACACGGCACTGCACCATTACAGTCACTAGTACTGGCACGACACCTGTTCATTAATACACTACAAGAGTGACTTATCCGGTACTCTTCAGTGGTGAATTTTTTACAATTTTTAAGTAGATAGTTGGCGCTCTACTAGGTAACTGCTGCAGTGTGTGTGTGTGGGGGGGGGGGGGAGGGTGGATGGTATATGTGTGTGGTATATGTGTGTGTGTGCGTGTGCGCGTGTGGGGGGGGGTGGATGGTATGTGTGTGTGTGTGTGTGTGTGCGCGCGTGTGGGGGGGAGGGCGGATGGTATGGGTGTGTGTGTGTGGGGGGGGGGGGGGAGGGTGGATGGTATGTGTGTGTGTGGGGGTGGATGGTATGTGTGTGTGTGTGTGTGTAGATGGATAGGTGGTATGTGTGTGTGTGTGTGTGTGTGTAGATGGATGGGTGGTATGTGTGTGTGTGTGTGTGTGGGAGGGTGGAGTGTGTGTGTGTGTGTGTGTGTGTGTGTGTAGATGGATGGGTGGTGTGTGTGTGGGAGGGTGGAGTGTGTGTGTGAGGGTGGTGTGTGTGTGTGTGTGTGAGAGAGAGGTGTATGTATGGATTTAAACATGAGTGCCATACCTGCTTTAAACTCTCACACCTGAGCCTTGTATCTAATTAGTGTATCACCTGTAGGTCCTCAGTATATCTAACCACTGAAATACTCCCTTTTATTATACACTTTTATTATATCCTATTATGCATTCATGTACTATACAAATTATTCAGTTATATAATTTTATTTCATACATTTATACAGTTTTTTTTACACTTCATACAGCAATATTGTTTTATTTTATACACTTATACACTTATACACACACTCATACTCTATTGGTGTTTAGCGGGTCATGCTCAACCAATCAAAACAGACCTTAATTTCCCCATAAAGAATTAACAGTTTCTTCTCCTAACTTCATCTTGCAGGGATCAAGTTTCACGTGTGCATGAATAATTAATAAATACTTAACTATTATTTGCTCTTCCTGTTTTTGCTTCTCTTAATCATAAAATAATCAGTTGTAAAGAATTATCGATTATTTTGATTATGTATTTATTCAATTTACATCACGTGTCTTCATTTGGTAAGTTAGTGTTTGTATTTATGTTATTATTTATTTATTCTTACCATTGTATTATTTTATTGCCAGTTTGTGTCCATTTTTTTTTGTATATATATAATTTGTTTGTTTATTTTGTTTTCGTTGTTTTGTGTATGAAGGAATAACTGTTTTATTATGGATAGTGCCACAACACCACACCTCACCATAGTGCTCCCACAGTGCCACAACACCATAGTGCCACAATAACACACCACAACACCCAGACAGAACTCATCACAACACTTACTTACCATTCTGTAACATTGTGCCATTATGAAACACAATATATACAGTCATCTCTCTCTCTCTCTCTCTCTCTCTCTCTCTCTCTCTCTCTCTCTCTCTCTCTCTCTCTCTCATCACTAGATTGGATACGACACAATAATTTATTTTAATATTGATTTTGTTGCGGGACTAATCCCTTGAAATCACCAATCTCGTCTCACGCCAATTCTATATTATCCCCTTCCTTTATCCTCCTTCGCTCACCTTCATTCTCCTTCGCTCTCCTTTATCTTTCACTCCTTGATCCTTCTCAGCCTATACATTCTCTTTCATTCTTTCATCCTTCAATCTCCTTCATCCTCCATCATTCCTTCATCGTTTGTTCCTTCATACTCCTTTACTCCCCTTCTTCCTTCACTTATTATTCTTCCTTAACTACACCATCCTTCACTCTCCTTCATCCTTCATTCCCCAGCTTCCCTCTTCCCTATTCCCCCAATCCTCCTCCTCACCCACTATTCCCCCACCATCCTCCTCATCTCCCCACCATCCACTCCATCTCCCCACCATCACCCCATCTCCCCCATCCCTCACCCTCCTCCCCATCACAGTACCATCCTCCCCATCTCCCCGGGTAACGTCAATTCACACGTTTTACCTGGGTGGTTGGGTAGCGTCTCCTCACTAGATTGCTTCTGTCACTCAAAGCGACCGATAACAGGCGGAAATTAAATGTAATTAATGGTATGGGAGGGAATGTGGGGGAGGAAACATCATGGGGGAGGGAATGTGGGGGAGGAAACATCATGGGGAGGGAATGTGGGGGAGGAAACATCATGGGGAGGGAATGTGGGGGAGGAAACATCATGGGGGAGGGAATGTGGGGGAGGAAACATCATGGGGGAGGGAATGTGGGGGAGGAAACATCATGGGGGAGGGAATGTGGGGGAGGAAACATCATGGGGAGGGAATGTGGGGGAGGAAACATCATGGGGGAGGAAGCATCATGGGGGAGGAAACATCATGGGGGAGGGAATATGGGGGAGGAAACATCATGGGGAGGGAATGTGGGGGAGGAAACATCATGGGGGAGGGAATGTGGGAGGTACATTTTAATTGGGATGGAAACGTGATGGGTAGGAGGGAAGATGTGGAAGATGTGTGTGTTATTGGTATGATTAGGTTAGGTTAAAATGAAGTGAGGTTAGGTTAACATGAAGTGAGGTTAGGTTAGGTTAAAATGAAGTGAGGTTAGGTTAGAATGAAGTGAGGTTAGGTTAGGTTAAAATGAAGTGAGGTTAGGTTAGGTTAAAATGAAGTGAGGTTAGGTTAGGTTAAAATGAAGTGAGGTTAGGTTAAATGAAGTGAGGTTAGGTTAGGTTAAAATGAAGTGAGGTTAGGTTAAAATGAAGTGAGGTTATATATGGTTTACGTTATGTAGTGTTAAAATGTTTGCCTGTATAAGATTTTATAACAACGAATTATATTTCCCCAGGACACAGTTGATATATTTCTTCCTCTTGTGTGAAGCTAAAAAAAAATAATATATTTCTCGTGTGGGAAAAATATACAGTATATTTTTTTTCTCTCTGAAGTAAAAAATCCTCGTATATTTCTCCCATATAAAGCTATTGATTAAACAAAAATATATATTTTCCCCTTAGTATAAAACGAAATATTTTTTTTATCGCTTGAATCAAAAATATATTTCTCTCCTATGTCCAGTAGCTAAAACAACTATCTGTGCATACTTTGTGGGAAACAATATGAGACCATGGACGATAAATAATGGTATATGAGGGCTGTCACTAGTCACACGTCAAATTTCGGAGCATATCGACCCCCACCTGCACAGATAGTAGTTTTAGCTTGTGTAATAAAACTAAAATAATCCTATGTTATTTTTGTCAAGATCGTTGTGGTAAAGGTTGAGTTATCTTAAACAAAAATCACTCAGGAACTTGTTTGGTTACTTGGGTCAAAAAGCAATTTGCATGTGAAGGGTGGGGGTACGGGGGGGGGGGGGGCAGGTGACAGGTTACATACTTATGTTTCCTTCAAAAACCGGGACATGTGAACTACCTAACCTAACCTAACCTAACCTAACCTAACCTCAATTTACAAGCCTTTGTCTCGATAATATCTCCTAAAATAACAACAATTCGACTTTAGGTTAAAAGTACAAGGCAGAGGGTCTGTCTTTATGGTTTAGGGGCAGGGCCTGTGTTTAAGGTTTAGGGGCAGGGTCTGTCTTTAAGGTTTAGGGGCAGGGTCTGTCTTTAAGGTTTAGGGGCAGGGCCTGTCTTTAAGGTTTAGGGGTAGGGTCTGTCTTTAAGGTTTAGGGGCAGGGTCTGTCTTTAAGGTTTAGGGGCAGGGCCTGTGTTTAAGGTTTAGGGGTAGGGTCTGTCTTTAAGGTTTAGGGGCAGGGTCTGTCTTTAAGGTTTAGGGGCAGGGCCTGTGTTTAAGGTTTAGGGGCAGGGTCTGTCTTTAAGGTTTAGGGGCAGGGTCTGTCTTTAAGGTTTAGGGGCGGGTCTGTCTTTAAGGTTTAGGGGCAGGGTCTGTCTTTAGGGTTTAGGGGTAGGGTCTGTCTTTAAGGTTTAGGGGCGGGGTCTGTCTTTAAGGTTTAGGGGCAGGGTCTGTCTTTAAGGTTTAGGGGCAGGGTCTGTCTTTAAGGTTTAGGGGCGGGTCTGTCTTTAAGGTTTAGGGGCAGGGTCTGTCTTTAAGGTTTAGGGGTAGGGTCTGTCTTTAAGGTTTAGGGGAGGAGTCTGTTTTTAAGGTTTAGGGGAGGGGTCTGTCTTTAAGGTTTAGGGGCGGGGTCTGTCTTTAAGGTGTAGGGGCAAGGCCTGTCTTTAAGGTTTAGGGGCAGGGCCTGTCTTTAAGGTTTAGGGGCGGGGTCTGTCTGTCTGTCTGTCTGTCTAAGTTTTAAGAGCAGGGTTTATTGGTACAGTATGTTTATTATTATTATTATTATTATTATTATTATTATTATTATTCATCATCATTATTACAAGTCACAGGTATACAGGCATTGCTCCTTGATCAGCTGGTATAGGTCTCCTGCGCTCGATCACTTGTTAATTAAGAGCTGTCCGTATGTCTGTCTAGTTGTCCATCCAGAGTTCATTTCCTCTACGTAGCTTCACGCAGGTACAGTGATGGAACATTACCTGGGGGAGGGGGAAGGAAGGTCACTCACTGCCCAATTCAGCGTCTCACGTGTCACAGGTCAGATGATATTTTGGGTTGTGTTTAGTTCAGGTATTTTCTTATTATACTGATGGATGTCTTACCAGGTTGAGGGATGTCTTTTATAAGTTTGGACTAATGTAGCTAATTAATAGTTGTTAGATCATCTTTTGTTTTGGTTTAATTATTTTCTTTACACCAAAAAGGGGGAACATTCATCTGTCTCCATCGTCTACGTCTAACTGTGCGTTAGTGTTTGTGTTAACAAACTTTAGTGAATGTTGACTTACAGGTGAGCTTATCGTAGAGGTGAGAGTCTGTGGTAGAGGATTGAAGGGTCGTGCGTGTGTGTGTGTGTGTTGGAGAAGCTTCTGGAAGTGTGTTGAAAAAAAAAAAGTATATATATATTCGCCTCTATTATTATTAAACGTAATTTGCTTAACCTGATTTTTCCAGCTGGTGTCAACATCACGAACAATCTAACCAATTCCCTTTGATCCCGAAACTGACAGAAAAAAAAACATTATGATTAATTTGCGTGAATTGCTACAGTATTTCAGAAACAAATTTCCACCAATCATGGAACTGTAATCTCGAAAATAAAAATAATGGGAGAAATTTCAGCCAATCGGAGGACAGGATATATACATGACACCGAATCAAAACAAATTGCTACTTCATCACGGGCTGAACTTTCCGCCAATCATAAAACACCAATATATGTCGTTGACCGTTATTAAACGACACCTGTAAAACCTATTAATTAATTCTCCTGATAATAGTGAAATAATATTTGTCAACACGTGAACAAAAATAATCCTATTGCCTATTTAATTTCATATGCCTGATAGGCATTTTTTATGACGTGTCCTATCATTGTCTGCCTGCCTTTACCTGACCCTATACAGTAGAGTGCATAGACAACTCCCCCCTCACCCCCTTCAGAGGTTTCCGAGTACCTTGGATCGATCCCCGGTAAGGGTGATGTGCTGGTGAGTTGTGGAGACGCTCTGCCATGCTTGACCCCACCTGTAAATAGGTGATTGGTTTCTCTGGCCAGGTGGATCGTCCTGAGACCTTGGTGGTGGTGGTGGTGGTGGTGGTGGTTCAAGGCTATGCGGATTTGTCCACTGCGGGATGGGTGGAATGGAGGGGAAGTGACAAAAGATTGGTGGAGCATCTACTATACATGCTCTCTCTCTCTCTCTCTCTCTCTCTCTCTCTCTCTCTCTCTCTCTCTCTCTCTCTCTCTCTCTCACACCAGCCTCCTCGCCAGCAAGATAGCGAGGCTGGCACACACGGGTCCATCACTGCCACAATAAGGACACTCTGGTGATAGCAGGTGACATATCAAGATAACTTCATCGTGCGTCGATATATTCCCTCCTTCCTGACGGACGGACGGACGCCTTTCCTCCCCTCCTCCCCTGCTCCTCTTCTCCCCTAGTCCTACTCCTCCCCTCCCCCTTT
Source organism: Homarus gammarus (assembly GCA_958450375.1). Lineage (NCBI taxonomy): Eukaryota > Metazoa > Arthropoda > Malacostraca > Decapoda > Nephropidae > Homarus > Homarus gammarus. The sequence goes on along the minus strand of CAUDMG010000881.1, from coordinate 960,880 downwards.
CCCTCCCCTCCTCCTTCCCCTCTTTCCCCTCTTCCTCCCCTCTTTCTCCCCTCTTTCTCCTCTTCCTTCCCTCTTCCTCTCCTCCTCCCCGTTCTCTCCCTTGTCATAATTTAGGACGTAAAGGTTGCGTCATGGGCACGTCAGGCTTTACGTTATTTTCGTCTCACTATTGCGTCAATGTTTAATTCGTGATCCAGGATAAGTGAGGTTTAGCGTCATTTGCGTCAAGTGTATTTGTATGGCGTTTGCGTCGTTTTTCAGTTGTACGTAATAATAATAATAATAATAATAATAATAATAATAATAATACCTATAATAATAATAATAAAAATGATGATAATAATAATAATAATAATAATAATAATAATAATAATAATAATAATAAAAATGATGATGATAATAATAATAATAATAATAATAATAATAATAATAATAATAATAATAATAATAAAAATAACAATACCTAATAATAATAATAATAATAATAATAATAATAATAATAATAATAACAGCATTACTGTATTTCCTAAAAACCTTAATGAAAAAATAGAGTAATTAGCTTTTATAGTCTGTTCACTCCAGCCTTGCAACTGAGGCCTGGGGTGAGTCTAAAACTAAGCAGCTGATTGGCTGGGCAGGACGCCCGAAAAGTCAATACCGTTCTTAAACATTTAATCAATCGTATTTATATTCTGTTAATTTAAAGGATAATAGCTTTTCTACTTGATCTCTGATAATTTCCTCATATGGGGAAGTAAAAATTAGTATGAGAAACGTTCTGGTAATAAAATTATCATAAAGAGAACACGAACATGATGAACAAACTCTGTGGCAAGAACTGTTCCTCGCCATGTGACGTCACGCAGCGTGGTGGAGGATGTCACTGAAATTATGTAACGTTTTTCTCATTCTTTTCAAGATATTTAGGTAACCAGAGCGTCCACGTGGTAATTTTTACTTCGACAAACGCGGGCATTATCAGAGGTTAACACAGAAAAGTCGTTTTCCCGTATTAAAGTATCACATAAAACGGGAATCTGGACAACAACATGGTGGTGTGAGTTAAGTCCTGGTTTTCAGCGTTATTTTGAGAGTATTTGTGCACGGAGGGAGTCAGTGACTGCATGAGGTAGAGAAGTATAAGGACTGGACTGGTTGGACGCTGTTGGAGTATTGTGACGTTGTGGATCTAGCAGATAAATATCCTGGCACGAGACCCACCACTGCTGGCTGGGGGTGAAGCCTGCCCTCTGACGTAATGGTCATGTGGTCCCTGGCGCTTCGAGTGTACAAAAATCCCCACCATGAATATACCAGATGGTGACCTTCCATACAGAGGTGAATGAGGATGAAGTTAATACTACTAAGACGACTGAAGATGCTGTGGAGACCAACCGGAGAAACAAGGTGTTAAACAGACCACATGGGATCACATGGACTACAATTACCTCAATTCCGGTAAGTGCATCAACTACCACAATTCTGACGGTGAATCTGGCTCGGACACCCGTCACCAACAAGCAAAAATCATTAAAATCAAAGATAATTCATCAGTTGAAAAACCGAGGAGAAAAATTACCCCTTAGCCCCTGCCTAGTGGAGCAACAAGCAGTGAAACCCCTGAAGACTGGCCTACCCTGAGTCCACCGCCTAAGTTACCAAGTCCTCCCTGCCGCTCAACATAACATCACCAGAGTAGATCTCGTGTAAGAATAGCGTGACAAATATATCAAGCTTGTTTACCCAGAAAACGTCTCAATGAACACCACGCTGTCTTGGCTTACTGAAATCCGTCGCACCTAAAGTATATGCTGAACCTGACATTAGGCGACGTCAAGGCCTAATCACTGCAGGCTCAGTCGTCGCCGGTGAATACTTGACCTATGAGAGCGACCTGAATACCTGGTGACTCGCTTTCCTGCGGAGTTGATCACAAGTTGGCTCATGAACTCCCGGGAGTGTTTCGAACCCGAAGCTTCATGAACATTTCCAGCCGCTCAACAGAAAGGTTTTAGTTTAGGCAGGAATGAACCTCCCCCATCCTTATATTAATTTGATCGTCTCCCCTGTCTCTCACCATGCCAACTCACTCTCATGGACTCCAGGCCTGTCTCCTGCTTCAGATGCTGGAGGACTGGACATATATCAACTCACTGCTGGACACGAGCAATGCGCCTGGTGTTCGGGGTTTCATGACTCGCCAGTGTGAGCTCTGATTGGCCACGCGCTCCAAGTCAGCGTCGGATATTCCCAACAACGGCGAGGCCCTGCTACGACGATATAGAAGTGTCCCCACTGGGGTGAGGTGGGACAAAATGTCTGGCATGACTGTGCCACACGTCGTCTGGCAGGTCCAACTAAGCCCCCGGACCCTCCTTATACACCTCCGCCGCCACCAGCCTCACTCACCACTGATAAGATCCATATACAACTTCTTAAAGAAATTATGAGTTGTTTCATAAGTGACTGTGTGTTTGTGTTTGTGTGCGCGCGCGTTTTCAGTTTTATAATCAATTAACGATTTATTGAAAGAGCATGGCCGAGAACCGAGACCTCCACACGCCGATAAATTCCCCCCTCCCCTCCTTCCCCCCCCTCTCCTCCTCTGCCCCTCCCCTCCCCTCCCCTCTCATCCCATCCCATCCCAGATAACACACGTTACAGTGTATTGTGTAATAGATAAACCGTTGTACTGTTGTAATGTACACAGAGGTGACATCTGGAAATATTCACAGTTTATTGTCCTTTAGTGTTGTAATGTTTATACTAGATTAATGTTTATTCTGGGGTAACGTTTATACTGGGGTAACGTTTATACTGGGGTAACGTTTATACTGGGGTAACGTTTATTCTGGGGTAACGTTTATACTGGGGTGATGTTTAGAATTCTGCGGGAATCCTCGTTAGGGTCACAGCGTCTTCCCTGGGGTACCCCTAGTCGACCCAATTACGAACTGGTACCTGAGTTTATTAGTGAAGCGAAGGGCCGACATCACACTACTAGCCTATGGGACCCACTCACGCAGTTATAACGAGAAGACGGGTTGAAGTACAGTGAAACTCTCTATTTAACGGACTATATGGAGAGGAAAGTCCATTACATCGAGGTCCCGTTAGATGTGAAATCCCATCAAACGGACTATATAGATATGAAAGTCCGTTATATAAAGGATCCGTTAAATGTGAAATCCCCCATGTAACGAACTATATAGATATGAAAGTCCGTTATAGAAAGGATCCGTTAAATGTGAAATCCCCCATGTAACGAACTATATAGATATGAAAGTCCGTTATAGAAAGGATCCGTTAAATGTGAAATCCCCAATGTAACGAACTATATAGATATGAAAGTCCGTTATAGAAAGGATCCGTTAAATGTGAAATCCCCCATGTAATGAACTATATAGATATGAAAGTCCGTTATAGAAAGGATCCGTTAAATGTGAAATCCACCTTGTAATGAACTATATAGATATGAAAGTCCGTTATAGAAAGGATCCGTTAAATGTGAAATCCCCCATGTAACGAACTATATAAAGGCCCGTTATATCGAGGGTCCGTTAAATGTACCCCCCTTATCTATCGCGTTATATGGCGAGAGAAATCCGTTATATGGAGGCTTCACTGTAGTGGAAAGTTAATATTGACAGTAAACTTGACGCCACTTGATAAATCATTGTGTACTTCACCTGTCGTCATCAAGGTGGGTTGTCATATCTTATTGATACGTGGTGATGCTAATTGATTACCTTATTTTACCTGTTACGACATCAATCAATTTAATGACGAAAAATAAGTGACAGATTTGATGATTTAGCTTCATACAAAGTGATCAAAAAGTCCATGTGCACCAGAGTAATAATTATTTACCTTGATTTGCTTATAATAAATAGAGATAAAATAAGGAAAAAGTATTACAGGTGCACAGGGACTTTTCGATCACTTTGTATATAGAAAAACTCAAATAATTACCCCGGTAAGTTATATCATATAATGTAGCTTAATCACTCTTTACTGACCTGACGGGTGAATATTTTTCTCGTGAGGGATGTGAGGGTTTGTTCAAGGCGGGGATCGTAATGTTGTTATAATTGCCTCAAGTTCATATATTATTAAGTAACTATAATTTCTTGTGTATATTATATAAACTCAACTTATCATCCTCTTATATATAATATTTTAATACTAATTTTATCTGATTCGCTATCTTATCATTTAATAAATTATGTGTCATTATTTTCTTGTTTCTGATACTTCATGATTTTATTTGATGTGATTTGTACCTTGTCATTGACCTATTATTATTATTATTATTATTATTATTATTATTATTATCATCATCAGCAGCATTACAATTATTACATTAATCGTATTAGTCGTGTCATTATTATCATCATTATCATGCACTCATCTCACGAGTCATGGTTGTCACCCAGTACTGCCACCACCGCTCGTTACAGGTGAGATGATACGGTAATGATGTGGTAATTATGTATACGGTATTAACGAGCTCTTTCTTGTCCCTCCCTCACAGGTAAGACTGACCCCGGGTGATGAGGAGGCTGTGTGTGTGTGTCCAGTAGTGCTAGTGGTAAGTACTGCCTTTATTCTTGGTTACAATATGGTCATTAATGTATGTGTGTGTGTGTGTGTGTGTGTGTGTGGAGTTTATAACATAGAGAGTATCTTAGGGCCGTATACAGTATATTAATTTCTTTATTTTTTTTTTTATTTGTTGTTCTCAGTAACATTTGAATTGTATATCAAATTTCCTCAGCGGCATTTTTATATACGAGTTTTATGGACGACATTATTATAGGTAAAAATTTCTCAAGGCCCTGAAAGTCATATACGAATTATACTCATTGTTATATTTCTTGTTTTACATATTTTTTTTCATTATGGTAATATATGAAATACTTCTGTATAAGGTTTTTCTAATTCTGACATATATTTTTTTTAATTAGATCAAATACGAATTATTTTTTTTCTTCATCTTTTTATTTATAGCTTCTTATTTTTATGGAATATAAGGTATTGTGTTTTTTTATTTTCTCAGGAGTATATTTTCCTGACTCCAACCTGTGAGGTAGTGTAGTGGACAGAGAGAAAGGCACAGGTCGAGGAATGTCTTGTTGGAGGGGTTAAGTGAGTGTATTGTGAGAGTAAATGGCGAGGAAAGTGATGAATTGGAGGTGAAAGTAGAATGCTCCATCAACGGTCTGTCATGGCGCTATGGAGGGAGTGTAATTAGGTCTGGTTAGCCTTGGAGTTGTTGTATGCTGACGACTTAGTGTAGATAGCAGAGAGTATTGAAGAGGCAGTGGAGCAATTTAAGAAATGGAAGTATTGATTAAAGCCAAAGTACTTGTGGGTGAATGGAGGGAAAGCAAAAAGTATTGATTTACGACGTGGGGGCAGGACTTGTGGTGGTAGGAAGTGGAAAAAATGGCCATGTGCTGTCTGTAAGAAAGGTTTTGGTAGCAACTCGATAACGCAGCGTGAGTGTGGAATGTGGTGTAAATTGTAGACTGCAAGATGTTGGCCTCAGCACGGTTGGAGAAACTGTGTTGACGAGTTGTGCTGTTTGGGTGACATGATCAGTGCTGGGAGAAGGAATTGTTTAAACCATTATCGATAGTGAGAGGACCTTACCCTTTGTGAGAAACGAAAGATATGTACAACCGGCGTGAGAAGTGTGATGTTGTATGGCAGTGAAACATGAGCAGTTAATGAGGATGACATACATACATAGGTTGATCAAGTAGAAATGAATGATATCCTGGCTCTGTAATGTTGTATTGAAGGATAGGAAACAGTATTGAGAGATAAAAGGATGGCTGGGTATGGATAATATTGGGGAGATTTTGCATAGATGTAAGCTGAGATGGTTTGGGTGTGTGGAGGGAATGTGGAAGAGAGGAGAGCCAGGGGGCAGGTCAAGAATGATATGGAGAAAGGTTATGAGAAATGACATTTGAGTTAAGCACCTGATGAGAGAGGCTGGACCATGGAGAGCTGCTGCCATCAGGTAACCGCAGCTAGCTCAGGCAAGCATGGAAAATGGCTCTAAAAGATAACGATGATAACTAACTTTACAGAAGGTAATTTCTTTATCTAGAGAGTGAAGAAAACAAAACAAAAGTTGACTTCTTGCTTATTTATGGCAAGTTTCTTAATAATTTTATATATTTATGGCAAATTTCTATATAAATATGATTGTCATGTCTCTTAATAATTATCAATAGAAAGTACAAACCAGATATGAATGACATGAGTAACATTACACTTACACATGTCAATATAAGACCATGATTTTAATTTCGCTCAGCTGATTAATTTACATAAATGTCATGTATGATATTTTATTATTTTCCTTTAGTGAATAAATTATTAGACCGTGAATGACTTAAGATAATTTCTGAACGTATAGTTTATTGTTTGAGAGAATGTCATGCTGGTGGTGGTTGTGTTAATGATTGTGGTGGTGATGGTGGTGACTGTAAGATAGAGGTGGTTGTGTGATAGTGGTGGTAGTTATAGTAGTGATGGTGGTGGCGTTATTGATAATTGTGGTTATAGTGATGATAGTATAGTGGTATTTGTGGTGCTGGTACTGTACTTATAGTGGTTGTAATGGTGGTAGTAGTTGTAGTTTTGGTAATAATAATAGTGTGTGTGTGTGTGTGTGTGTGTGTGTGTGTGTGTGTGTGTGTGTGTGTGTGTGCGCGTGCATCAGGTAACAGCACACGTTGTCTTATTCCTTCCTATCTTAATAATCTTTGTAACTTTAATTCTTTGTCTTAAGGCGGTGGCCAAGTTGTTTTTTGCGTCTTTTGTGTGATAAATGCTTTTGATATTTCTCACTAGTGTAGGAAAGTTTATATATTTTCCTCACTAGTGTAGGAAAGTTTATATATTTTCCTCACTAGTGTAGGAAAGTTTATATATTTACCTCACTAGTGTAGGAAAGTTTATATATTTTCCCCACTAGTGTAGGAAAGTTTATATATTTTCCTCACTAGTGTAGGAAAGTTTATATATTTTCCTCACTAGTGTAGGAAAGTTTATATATTTTCCTCACTAGTGTAGGAAAGTATATATATTTTCCTCACTAGTGTAGGAAAGTTTATATATTTTCCTCACTAGTGTAGGAAAGTTTATATATTTTCCTCACTAGTGTAGGAAACTTTATATATTTTCCTCACTAGTGTAGGAAAGTTTATATATTTTCCTCACTAGTGTAGGAAACTTTATATACCAGGCTGTGCAGATTAGCAGTGCCTGACAGCCCCGCGACTGGACTAGGGAAATTACAGTACCGAGACGGAATTGTGTCAGGTGCGCCGTGACCCCACCTCACCGTGCATTTTTAATCAGGGAGGTCCGTCAGTAGTGGACCAGGATTAGTGGCGTACTGTATGTTAGGTGCGGGTATTTAACAGCTACATTAAGCTGTCAACCAATCAGTCGGTGTCAAGTAGTTAACATTTCAAAGGAACAATCAAGCTGAGAGGCTGTAGACGTGAGGTGAGGTGAGGTGAGGTGACAGGATCTAGGACATGATATGGCAAAGGTTACCGCCACTTAAACCATTGAGACGGATACAAGTGATCTGTCTGTTGATACACAGGTAAATTTCCTTCTAAAAAGTGTCAAATCAAGTCAAAATAATATCCGGGCAAGTTGTACATAATCGACACAGCCTTTGTTATATACTGTATTTTCCTCCCTCGAGCAGGATGGTGTTAGGATTCTCCACGACTGTCGGAAAAACATTTTAGATTTTTTTTTAGAATCGTTTATAAAAAGTTTAATTTTGGGGGGTAAACATTGGATGTTAGAAGGATAGTCGTGGTGGTGTAGGGTCGTGTGGAGGGTCGTTGTGTAGGGTCGTGTGGATGGTCATGGTAGTGTAGGGTCGTGTGGAAGGTCGTGGTGATGTAGGGTCGTGTGGAGAGTCGTTGTGTAGGGTTGTGTGGAGGGTCGTTGTGTAGGGTCGTGTGGATGGTCATGGTAGTGTAGGGTCGTGTGGAAGGTTCGTGGTGATGTAGGGTCGTGTGGAGAGTCGTTGTGTAGGGTTGTGTGGAGGGTCGTGATGGTGTAGGGTCGTGTGGATGGTTATGGTGGTGTAGGGTCGTGTGGAAGGTCGTGGTGATGTAGGGTTATGTGGGGGTCGTGTTGGTGTAGGGTCGTGTGGAAGGTCGTGGTGGTGTAGGGTTATGTGGGGGTCGTGGTGGTGTAGGGTCGTGTGGAAGGTCGTGGTGGTGTAGGGTTATGTGGGGGTCGTGGTGGTGTAGGGTCGTGTGGAAGGTCGTGGTGATGTAGGGTCGTGTGGGGGTCGTGGTGGTGTAGGGTAGTGTGGATGGTCATGGTAGTGTAGGGTCGTGTGGAAGGTTGTGGTGATGTAGGGTCGTGGTGGTGTAGGGTCGTGTGGAGGGTCGTGGTGGTGTAGGGTAGTGTGGATGGTCATGGTAGTGTAGGGTCGTGTGGAAGGCCGTGGTGATGTAGGGTCGTGTGGAGAGTCGTTGTGTAGGGTTGTGTGGAGGGTCGTGATAGTGAAGGGTCGCGTGTAGGGTCGTGTGGATGGTTATGGTGGTGTAGGGTCGTGTGGAGAGTCGTTGTGTAGGGTCGTGTGGAAGGTCGTGGTGATGTAGGGTCGTATGGAAGGTCGTGGTGATGTAGGGTCGTGTGGAAGGTCGTGGTGATGTAGGGTCGTGGTGGTGTAGGGTCGTGTGTAGGGTCGTGGTGGTGTAGGGTCGTGTGGAGAGGGTGTGTGTCGTGTGAGGCAAACACTCGTCCTGCCCAAGTACGGTCACGGTCAACACTCGTGTGGCTTCACCCTCCCACTCTCTCGCCCACGGCCACCCATACCAATCTCTACCTCTCTCCAGCCCATGGTCACCCATACCACCCTCTCACTCTCTACCTCGCTCCAGCCCATGGCCACCCATACCACCCTCTCACCTCTACCTCTCTCCAGCCCACGGCCACCCATACCACCCATTGAGTAGCAATCTATGTAAGAGATAATCTGAAGTGTGAAATAAATAAGGAAATAAAAACTGAGCGGAACACAGAAACAATTTGGATAGAATTAAGCGACGGTAGGGAAAAAGTAATCACAGGAGTAATATATAGACCTCCCAATCTTGATAGAGTCAATGAGCGACTTATCTGGGATGAAATGCGCAGGGCTTCCATACACAACAAAGTCTGTATAGTAGGCGACTTTAACCTTGGCCAAATAGATTGGACTGACCTTACGGGTAACTCAGAATCAGAGGATTTTCTCGAGACGATATAGGACTGTTTCCTAAGTCAACATATAACCGAACCCACACGGAGTAATAATATGCTCGATTTAGTTCTGTCGAACAGAGAAAACCTCATTAGCAATGTCGAGGTAGGGAACGAACTTGCAAACAGCGATCACAATGAAATTAGAATCCAGTTAGATTTTCAGGGCAGACGTCAGGAAAATTCCACTAAAGTACCAGATTTCAGAAAGGCAAACTTTGACAGTTTAAAGAGGCTGCTGAGAGAGGGGGTGTCACGCTTGGCCGTGAACCTAACAGATGACTCGGAACTGATAACGACATCTGAGATTGCTGAGTTCCACGACAATTTAAATAATGAGTTACTTAAAGCACAAAGGCAGAACATACCATACAAAAAACTCAGATCAGACAACAATGACCCTAAATGGATAAACAATTATTTAAAGAACATCATTGGCCAAAGGAAGGCTATAGGTAGAAGGATAAAGCGTGGCGAAATTTACCTCCAGGATTATTATAAGATATTGGCGAGTAGGGTTAAAACCGAGATAAGGAAAGCCAAGAGGAATAGTGAGGTAAGGATAGCAAGGGAGGCAAAGACAAACCCCAAAGGATCTTACCAAATGTATCAAACTTAAACACGAGAAAAGATTGGACCAATACGGTCAGATACTGGCGAGCTCACTGATAACGACGGAGAAATGAGCAATAATTTGAATAAATATTTTTCAACAGTTTTCACCACCGAAAATTTAAACGTGATACCTGAGGTACCGACTCTATTCAGAGATAGTGAAGAAAACAAATTAAGCGAGATAGTAGTGACTGGTAATGATGTTAGTAAGCAAATAGACAAACTAAAGCCTAATAAGTCACCTGGTCCCGTTGAGATATTTGCCAGAGTATTAAAGGAATGTAAGGAAGAGCTTAGTATGCCCTTAGCAAAGTTGTTTAACATGTGCTTAAAAACAGGTGTAGTACCAGAATCCTAGAGGATAGCGAATGTAATTCCGATTTTCAAGGAGGGGGATAGATCACTATCTTCTAACTACCGCCCAATCAGTCTAACATCAATAGTAGGCAAATTACTGGAAGCAATCATTTCAAACTCTATTCGAAATCACCTGGAGAAGCACCGATTGATCAATGATTCCCAGCATGGCTTCACAAGTGGACGTTCTTGTCTAAATAATCTATTAACATTCTTTTCATCAGTTTTCGAATCGGTGGACGAGGGGCACAATTATGATGTGGTTTATCTCAACTTTAGCAAAGCCTTCGACAGAGTCCCCCACGAAAGACTAATTAGAAAGGTAGAAGCACATGGCATCAAAGGTAACATCCTTAAATGGATTAAGGCGTGGTTACAGGACAGGAAACAGCGAGTGAGCATTAACGGCACTAAGTCCCATTGGAGCAATGTCACAAGTGGAGTTCCCCAAGGCTCAGTACTTGGACCATTATTATTTATTATATACATAAACGTCATAGATATCGGCATAGACAGCAACATAAGTAAATTTGCTGATGACACTAAAATAGGATGTGTTATTAAATCTGACGAGGACTCAGCAAAACTACAGGAAGATCTAAACAAATTTTTCGAATGGTCTGAAAATTGGCAGATGAAATTCAACGTGGACAAATGTAAAGTACTCGGTATAGGAGATGTAAACAGGGAAACCAGATACCAGATGAACAACGATGGCATAGAGAAATCCGACTGCGAGAGAGATTTAGGAGTAATGATAAGTAGGAACCTTAAGCCAAGTAAACAATGTGTTTTTGCTTGTAACAAGGCTAATAAAGTACTTGGGTTCATACAAAGGAGTGTTAGTTACAGGACTAGCGAGGTCATCCTAAAACTGTATCTTGCTCTTGTGAGACCACACCTGGATTACGCAGTTCAGTTCTGGTCACCGTATTACAGAATGGATATCGAATCCTTGGAAAGAATTCAGAGGAGAATGACAAGACTAATCCCGGGCATTAGGCATTAGGAACCTTGAGTATAGAGACAAGTTAAAGCATCTTAATTTGCACTCCCTCGAGAGACGTAGAGCGAGGGGCGACCTGATAGAGGTGTATAAGTGGAAGTCAGGGCTAAACAAAGGGGACATTACAAAGGTACTCAAACTATCCAACCAGGAGCGCACTCGTAACAATGGTTTTAAATTAGACAAATTTAGATTTAGGCGTGAAATAGGTAAACACTGGTTCGGAAACAGAGTAGTGGATGAATGGAACAAGTTACCAAATATCATCATTAACTCGAATACGCTGAATAGCTTCAAACATAGGTTGGATGCTTGTATGAGCAATAGGGGTTGGGTGTAAACGGGACTGCCCAGTATGGGCCAATAGGCCCGCTGCAATTTCCTCCATTCTTATGTTCTTATGTTCTTATGTACTTCTCCCCCGCCCACGCGTACCACCCACCTTCCCATACCACCCACCCCACCCTGTCTCCAGTCCTGACTACCACCCATATCTAAACACCCACCCACTCCATCATGTCTTAGCTCATCCTCCACCTAGCCTTGCGACACACACACACACACACACACACACACACACACACACACACCCAGTCCCGACTTCCTTATCTCTCACACCATACCCCAACCCTCGTTACAGTCACCCCACCCACGCCCACCCCAGTTCACGGTTCTACCCTAATCCATGGGACATCCACCCCAGCCCACGGTACATCAATGGCTAGCCCACGGTGCATCCACCCCAACCCACAGTTCTTCCACCCTAACCCACGGTTCATCCACCCTAATCCACGGTAAATCCACCCCAACCCACGGTTCATCGACCCTAACCCACGGTTCCTCCAACTAACTCACAGTTCGATACATCCATGCCCAGCTCACAGTACATCCACGCCCAACCCACTTTACAACCACCCCCGTAACCTCTTGACCTCTCTCTCTCAGCCTCGCCCCGTGACCCCTGACCTTATTTCCCCGTGTCACAGGTGAGGGACAGAGAAGTGGCAGCCGTATGCTCCAATAATTTACAGCTGACCTGATAACTAGTCAGTGTACGTTATCTGGAGTACCCCGCGGTGGCTTCCCATGTAACCTTAATGCAACACGACCACCTCGCCTCTACCATCCATTGTAACTCACTTTGGCCTCTACCTGTGTCTCTTACCTGTATGGGGCGGCCCTTTAACTGTGTCTGTAGGGTAGTGTTGTATAGGGTTGGTAGGGAAGGTAAGTAATCTGGTGACACACACACACACCACACACACACACACACACACACACACACACACACACACACACACACACAAATGCTTTTGTTTAGTTTCATATTGATTTTTATGCATGAGAAAGATGACTGTCGTGATAATGATAATAATAATAATAATAATAATAATAATAATAATAATAATAATGTTAATATAATGATAACAATAATAGTATTAATAATAATAATAATAATAATAATAATAAAAATAATCATCATAATTAAAAAAAATGGTAAATATAATAATCGAATTAATTTTTGAGTCACAATCTACTTATCACACTTGAGAAAAAAAAAACAAGACTTAAAAATAATATATATCGAAAATCAACATCATTATAATATTTTTTTTTTCCTCATGCACAAAGTTTAATTATATGCAGGTAGGAGAGACGCAAGTCATTCACGATGTTTAATACAACTACGAGAGATGAATTAATAAAATATTCTGCCCTTTTTATTTTATTTTCTGTATATGGTTATGTTAGATTAGCTTAGGTTAGGGTGGGGTAGGTTAAGTTATTAAGCTAGGTTAGAGTAAGTTAAATTAGCTTAGGTTCGATTAGATTTGCTTAGATTAGATCAGGTTAGGTATAATATATAACTCACCTTCTATATATATACCTAAAGGCAAGACAGAGATATGTTCGTATATTCGTCAGCAGGTGAGGTGAGGGGTGGGTGGGCGAGCTGACACACTCACCAACGTCAGCAACTGTGTTTAAATAAGACCCCCGAGCTAATTAATATTCAATATAAGAACTTTTATCTCTCCCTGCCATCTAACGCAGTCATGTGGGGTGTCAGCGCTGGTGTGGGGGCTGACTCCTGCTGACTCTGGTTGATTGCTGGTGTGGGTTTGGCTGATTGTGGGTGAGTCTGGTTATTTGTGGAGGAGTTTGGGTGATTGTGGGTGATTGTTTGGTGGATTTGATTGGTTGATCGTGGGCTTAGTTGATTGTTACTGGATATGGTTGATTGTTGGTGGGTTTGGTTGATTGTTGGGGGAATTGAGTGATTGTTGGTGGATTTGGTTGATTGATGGTGTGTCTGGTTGAGTGTTGGTGGGTTTGGTTGATTGTTGGTGTGTCTGGGTGAGTGTGGGTGGATTTGGTTGATTGTTGGTGAGTCTGGTTCATTGTGGTGGATTTGGTTGATTGTGGGTGAGTCTGGGTGATTGTTGGTGGATTTGGTTGATTCTTGATGGTCTGTTTGATTCTAGCTGACTTTGGTTGACTCTGCTTGGTTCTGGATGATTCTAACTGACTCTGGCTGACACTGGCTGACACTGGCTGACTCTCTTGCTCTTATAACACGGAACACAGTGTCGAGGGATGGATAATGACCAAAATTGTTTGTTAATGGTGATGGTGACATGGATGATGTTATGGTGGTGATGATGGTGATAATGATGGTGTTAATGGTGGTGATGATGATGGTGATAGTGATGGCGATGAGAAAATTAAGTTAAACCCAAATTCCAACATGAGTGACTTTCCTTGTTTAAACACACACACACACACACACACACACACACACACACACCGTCCTGTAGTCGAACCCTTGATGTAGTTTCTGAAGTTTATCGTATTATTTATTTATTTATTTATTTATTTATTACGAGCCATCTTTTGTTTATTTTTCGTCGTGTACCTTGTCTCTGATCAACCAGGTGAGTAGAGGTGTGCCTCAGGTAGTGCAGGTAGTGTTAATTAGCACTCTGAATACTGGACACGTTTTCTAATTGGCAGGGGAAACTAATGAAGAGAGAGAGAGAGAGAGAGAGAGAGAGAGAGAGAGAGAGAGAGAGAGAGAGAGGTCTCTCTCTCTCTCTCTCTCTCTCTCTCTCTCTCTCTCTCTCTCTCTCTCTCCCCTAGTGATTGGAGAGGGAGGAGGGAAGGAAGTGATGGGAGGAGAAGGAAGGAATGGAGGGAGGAACAAAGGGAAGAGAGGAAGGGTACAAGGAAGAAAGGGAGAATGAAGGGAAGATGGGGATATGGAAGGGAAATAGGATTGATAGGTAAGAAGTGACGAGGAAAGGAAGTAAAAGAAGAAGGAAGAGAGGAGGGATAGATGGAAGACATAAAGGAGAGGAAGAAAGGAAGGAGTAGGCAAAATGAAAGTAAGAGAGACGAAATAGAACACATGAACACAAAGAGAACACTTGAACAGAGAACACTTGAACACAAAGAGAACACTTGAACACTTACTTATCACACTGTATATATGTGTGTGAGTCAAGTGCAAACCTTTCAGTACAAACATGTTAAGGTAGACCGAGAATTTAACTTGTTTTAACTCATTTATTGTCACTATAAAGCCTCTTAAACCACGTACTGTATTGACCATCATGTGGGTGTGTGTTTGTGTTATTCCGACGTCTTATCTTACACATCTGAAACTAAAACCACATTTAATACCACAATGGACGATTATATATTGGTATTTTGTTATTATTTTTTGCTGTAGTCTTTAGTGAACTCAAAGTTAAGCTATCCCCCTTCATCTTCCCCCCCCCCCCCCCCCCCACCAACCTCCCTCCCCCCCCACCAACCTCCCTCCCCCTGCCCCCCCCCCCCAAAAAAAAAAGAGTTTCAATCGATCGGTATTTGATCGGACCGATGATGTAAGTGTGTTTGGATGGTGTTTGATTGTGTTTACTGTGGTATCAAGCCCTAAATGGAGGCTAGGCTCTGTGTGTGTGTGTGTGTGTGTGTGTGTGTGTGTGTGTGTGTGTTTTGTCTCCCTGAGTTGTGTGAGACATCCTCGTTATATTAATAAATAGTGAATTTACAATATAGGTCAGTTATGGCAGTGGTGTCGTGAGGCAGTGTTTTATTTGACCGAGACACACACACACACACACACACACACCAAATCATTAACGCCCCCCCCCCCCCTCATCACCACCATATTCAGACCTACACACTAAGGCCATCAGATCCCCTTAAGCGGTTCTTAAATCCCATGATCCTATTTATTCTTAAACATATATAGGGTCGGCCAGCCTCCTCCACCCACCGTGTTTACCCTCTCTTACACCACACACTAGCGCCGGTGCTGGCATTTACCGAGCGATCATTTGCCAGGTGAATTGAATGAGTCATTTTGAAAGGTGGTGGTAAACGCCAGACTCTTCTGATCGCTCTTGCTGGCGTTAAGATGCAATAGTTTTAGTTTTCGTGGTAAATAAAAAAAGAGCTTTGTTTACCATTTAGGTAATCAAGCTATGACTGATTATTCGAAAAAAACTAAAATATTTTCACGTTAAAGATTCTGAAATATTTTGACATTTTCGTAATTTCATTTTGGTCTTCTGGAAGTAAACCCCCAACGTTTGAGCAGTTCGTGAGTTATGAAAAAATTAGAGCCGGTAAACCACAGCAGTACAGGTGAATGAAGCAATACACCTGTACTTTAATTACCTCAGGTGTGTGGACGGCCATGGGATCTCACCTGGTACTCGGTCTTAGTGGCGTGTATCTGCCTTTATGTTAATTGTTGACTACTAGTGTACAGAAGGAACTAAAATACTCGATGAAACAACTATATTTAAGTCGAGTCAGGTGTTGAGGGCGCCATCACTCGTCAATACCATGCAGGACAGACCTTCATGTACACTCGCTCAAAAATGGCAGCAACACGTAATAACATCAGCAACACTTAATAACATCAGCAACACTTAATAACATCAGCAACACGAAATAACATCAGCAACACTTAATAACATCAGCAACACTTAATAACATCAGCAACACGTAATAACATCAGCAACACGTAATAACATCAGCAACACGTAATAACATCAGCAACACTTAATAACATCAGCAACACGTAATAACATCAGCAACACGTAATAACATCAGCAACACGTAATAACATCAGCAACACTTAATAACATCAGCAACACTTAATAACATCAGCAACACTTAATAACATCAGCAACACTTAATAACATCAGCAACACTTAATAACATCAGCAACACTTAATAACATCAGCAACACTTAATAACATCAGCAACACGTAATAACATCAGCAACACTTAATAACATCAGCAACACTTAATAACATCAGCAACACTTAATAACATCAGCAACACTTAATAACATCAGCAACACTTAATAACATCAGCAACACTTAATAACATCAGCAACACGTAATAACATCAGCAACACTTAATAACATCAGCAACACTTAATAACATCAGCAGCACGTAATAACATCAGCAACACTTAATAACATCAGCAACACTTAATAACATCAGCAACACTTAATAACATCAGCAACACGTAATAACATCAGCAACACTTAATAACATCAGCAACACTTAATAACATCAGCAACATACAGTAGTAATGCAGACAGATACAGTTAACTAAGTTTGTATTAACTGTTTTTTAGTGAATTAACTTACGAGTACTTACTTAAAAGACCTTTGTTGATGATACACAGAAATACAACAACTTCGTATATTTCGTTGACTCTTGAATACGAGAGCATATGTGTGTATAGTGATATAACTGGACTTGCATATCCGTATATGCTCGTATATGTATTTTGGTGTAACCGGACCTTCGTGTAATGTTCCTTAACCGGATTTTTATTTTTTTTATTTTTTCCCCTCGAGGTCCTGGAAACCATAGGAGCGTGAGACTTAAAAGACCCCGAATACCCCACGTCAGTATCGAGGCTGTTACGGGCGTTGGCATCGTGGGTGAATGTGGGCTGCGTATGGGCAGGGCGTGCGTCACGGAGACTATTAAAACGCCCGTAGGAGACCATTAAATGCCCGCAGGAGATCATTAAACACCTGTGTGACATTATAGTGTGTGTGTGTGTGTGTGTGTGTGTGTGTGTGTGTGTGTGTAATAATAATAATAATAATAATAATTAACGGTTTATTGAAAAAATTCTGCAGCCCGAAGGCTGAAAATATACATTGGACATAAGTGACTTATTACATACATTGGTGGTTTAACAAAAGCCTTCATTAGAGAAAGGTAAAGGAACATGCAGTGAACATACAAATTAATGTAGGTGTTGAACAGCACACTCGTAGTGTAGTAACTCCCTCCCAGATGGTGTTAGGAGGAACTCACGTGGTGTAGTAGTTCCCTCACAGATGGTGTTATGAGGGACCTGGCGTGGTATAGTAATTATCTCACAGATGGTGTTATGAGGGGCCTCACGTGGTGTAGTAATTCCCTCACAGATGGTGTTATGAGGGACCTCACGTGGTGTAGCAATTATCTCACAGATGGTGTTATGAGGGACCTCACGTGGTGTAGTAATTACCTCACAGATGGTGTTATGAGGGGCCTCACGTGGTGTAGTAACTCCTTCAGAGATGGTGTTATGAGGGGCCTCACGTGGTGTAGTAATTCCCTCACAGATGGTGTTATGAGGGACCTCACGTGGTGTAGTAATTATCTCACAGATGGTGTTATGAGGGACCTCACGTGGTGTAGTAATTACCTCACAGATGGTGTTATGAGGGGCCTCACGTGGTGTAGTAACTCCCTCAGAGATGGTGTTATGAGGGGCCTGACATGGTGTAGTAATTCCCTCACAGATGGTGTTATGAGGGACCTCACGTGGTGTAGTAATTCCCTCACATATGGTGTTATGAGGGACATGTGGTGTAGTAATTCCCTCACAGATGGTGTTATATGAGTGAGGTTTGGTCTTAGGCCTTCCTATCGTAGACGGATTAACACATCGCTGGTTGTTGTTGGGTCTCACGGGCCGTTATCACTGGGTACCTGGGACCTCACTGTGTGAAGGTTAACTTGGGTACGACTGTTGCTGTTGAGTTGTTCTCACTGACTTAAGCACTGTTCACCTCTGTTTAACACTGGTTCCGTTCCTTTCCTAAATGAAATTGTAACTTCTGGCGAGAACTTGTTGATATTCCGGTGGGGAGGAGGGTTCAGGGGAGGGGGTTGGTATGGGCCAACTTAACAGTTGACCTGGCTGCTCCGAGAGGAGCGCCAGGTACGTCTTGACCCTTCGGTGAACAAGGATGTGTGTGTGTGTGTGTGTGTGTGTGTGTGTGTGTAGAGGAATAATACCACTCTCTCTCTCTCTCTCTCTCTCTCTCTCTCTCTCTCTCTCTCTCTCTCTCTCTCTCTCTCTCTCTCTCTCATGGTTAGGTTAGGTTGGGTTAGATTGGTTCCTGTCTGAATTTGGAGATCCAATTAGCCAATCCACCCACAACTAACA
The DNA here is from genome assembly GCA_958450375.1 of Homarus gammarus. Taxonomy (NCBI): domain Eukaryota; kingdom Metazoa; phylum Arthropoda; class Malacostraca; order Decapoda; family Nephropidae; genus Homarus; species Homarus gammarus. The sequence continues at coordinate 942,115 of CAUDMG010000881.1, read as the reverse complement.
CGTCTTAAACCGTTATATAACATCATAAAACGATAGGTCTCCAATCCCTCTCTTCCTCCTTGCCCTTCGGTCACCTGTAAAGGAGGAGGAAGAAGTGAGGGAGGAGGACGAGTTGCAGGAGAGGAGGAGGAGGAGGAGGAGGTGAAGTGGAGGATAAACTGAGAGAGGAGGAGAAGGAGCACGTGGACGAGGGAGAAGAGGAGGAGTCAACAGCCTCACCTGCAGGTATAGCGTTAGCAGTAGTAGTTAGAGCAGTGTTAGTAATCCGGGCTAATGAGGTAGTTAGGTCGCTCCGCTCGCTAATGACCAATTATCATACAAATGAGGAGGTGATTTATCCCATCCCTGGTCATGGGGTAATGTACTGGTGGAGAGAGAGAGAGAGAGAGAGAGAGAGAGAGAGAGAGAGAGAGAGAGAGAGAGAGAGCCTGCTTGGCTCATGGTTCACCTGTAAACAACTCATTTGATTAATGGGATTGTTACTTATATAAAAAAAAAATTGTGGTCTAATGGTCAGCATGCTCGCCTCGCAAGCGAGCGGACCCGGGTTCGATTCCCGGGCAGGGTGAAACTATGGGCAAGTCTCTTTACGCCATTTGCCTCTGTCTACCCAGCAGTAATTGGGAACCTGGATGTTAATCGATTTGCTGATCATGTTCCGGGTTAATGGTTAGCCGGTGCAGTTGGTGAGTTGTCCGGTCGTCTTGGACCGTTCCTTGACACTGGGTCATGCAACTCGTTAACTCAGGTTGTGGTTGTTGTGTTGGCGACAGCTTCTACACGTTAAACAAATTCACGCCTTGGTGGCCTTTGTGTCGGCCATCCTCGTTACAGGAGGGGCAACCATTATGTAATGTATATATGTACAGTATGTATGTATGTACAGGTATGTTAGACTGGTATGCGCAGGTCAGGGGAAAAAGATTTGGCCGGCTCCCTCAACTTTCCTCACTTTATAATGCAAATAAATTCATGTATTCAAATAGTGTTTAGTTATTCAGATATTCTAAGTTGTGTTTTGTTGCTTCTTTCCATGTTAGGTAAGATTGAGGTGGCCGGAACACTGTGGGAGAGGGTGGCCGGAACACTGTGGGAGAGGGTGGCCGGAACACTGTGGGAGAGGGTGGCCGGAACACTGTGGGAGAGGGTGGCCGGAACACTGTGGGAGAGGGTGGCCGGAGCACTGTGGGGGAGGGTGGCCGGAACACTGTGGGAGGGGGTGGCCGGAACACTGTGGGAGGGGGTGGCCGGAACACTGTGGGAGAGGGTGGCCGGAACACTGTGGGAGAGGGTGGCCGGAACACTGTGGGAGAGGGTGGCCGGAACACTGCGGGAGAGGGTGGCCGGAACACTGTGGGAGGGGGTGGCCGGAACACTGTGGGAGAGGGTGGCCGGAACACTGTGGGAGGGGGTGGCCGGAACACTGTGGGAGAGGGTGGCCGGAACACTGTGGGAGGGGTGGCCGGAACACTGTGGGAGAGGGTGGCCGGAGCACTGTGGGGGAGGGTGGCCGGAGCACTGTGGGGGAGGGTGGCCGGAACACTGTGGGAGAGGGTGGCCGGAACACTGTGGGAGAGGGTGGCCGGAACACTGTGGGAGGGGGTGGCCGGAACACTGTGGGAGAGGGTGGCCGGAACACTGTGGGAGAGGGTGGCCGGAACACTGTGGGAGAGGGTGGCCGGAGCACTGTGGGGGAGGGTGGCCGGAACACTGTGGGAGAGGGTGGCCGGAACACTGTGGGAGGGGGTGGCTGGAACACTGTGGGAGGGGGTGGCCGGAACACTGTGGGAGAGGGTGGCCGGAACACTGTGGGAGGGGGTGGCCGGAACACTGTGGGAGGGGGTGGCCGGAACACTGTGGGAGAGGGCGGCCGGAACACTGTGGGAGGGGGCGGCCGGAACACTGTGGGAGGGGGTGGCCGGAACACTGTGGGAGGGGGTGGCCGGAACACTGTGGGAGTGGGTGGCCGGAACACTGTGGGAGAGGGTGGCCGGAACACTGTGGGAGGGGATGGCCGGAACACTGTGGGAGGGGGTGGCCGGAACACTGTGGGAGAGGGTGGCCGGAACACTGTGGGAGGGGGTGGCCGGAACACTGTGGGAGGGGTGGCCGGAA
>CAUDMG010000881.1:922500-935000 GCA_958450375.1 Homarus gammarus | reverse complement strand
CAAAGGTTCGTAAGATAATTTTTCTCCTTTAAATAGAAGTAAGAGAGACTGTGTGTATCGGATTGAACCAATGGACACAAAGGTGGAGTCACAACAAGTTCATTCAATTAATATCACCTTCTCAACCCCTTTCCTCCCTCACTCACCCTTCCTCATTCTTCTCCCTCCCTTACCCTCTTCTCTTCCTCACCCTCCTCCCTCCTTCATCCTCCTAGCTCCCTCATCCTCTTAGCTCCCTCACTCCTCTCCCTCCTTCCTCTCACTTCCTCACCCTCCTTCCCTTTTTCACCTCTCTCACAATCACCCTCCTCCCTCCCTCCTTTCCTCACCCCCTCCCTCCTTCACCCCCTCTCTCCCTCACCCCCTACAGGAGACAGAAGAACGCATCTAAATGGTTCACTTCACCTAAGGAATGGCAACATAAAAACAAAAGATCGAGACTATGAAAGAAAACAAAAATGGCGTACAGATTCCACTGAGACTCGACCTTAACTGAAAGCTTACGGTCGCCTCCCTCCCTCCGACATACAAGCTTATTATGGGTCAGGGTGGATCAGGCAGTAGACGGGAGCTTGGTACATTATTAGCAGCCCCCCCCCCCCCCCACCTTGATAACACGTCTAGGGGTTATATAATACTCTTCTTATGTGGTGGAAGTAAGATGTTGACAGTGGTGTGTGTGTGTGTGTGTGTGTGTGTAATGGTCAGCATGCTCGCCTCGCAAGCTGAAACTATGGGCAAGTTTCTTTACGCCATTTGCCTCCGTCTACCCAGCAGTAATTGGGAACCTGGATGTTAATCGATTTGCTGATCGTGTTCTGGGGTAATGGTTAGCCAGTGCAGTTGGCGAGTTGTCCGGTCATCTCGGACTATTCCTTGACACTGGGTCATGCAACTCGTTAACTTAGGGTGTGGTCCTTGGGCCGGCTATCCTCGTACTCAAGGGACAACCATTGTTATGTAATAATAATAATAAACGGTTTATTAATAGAGTTGCAGCCGGTGGCTGAAAATATACAGACTTACATTTGATTTAGACATAATGATATAATATGCATTGAATACATTTACAGGGCTGTACAGTACATAAATCAGGAGTTGTTTATTATTTTAACAATAGATGGGATGGTGCTGTTCTTATATCTATCGGTGCTGGCTCTTATGGGCTGAATTTTGTTGTAGTGGCGGACTGGGCGAGTTGGGTGGGGGGCTGCAGGTGGCAGGAGGTGGCGATGACGAGGGTGGTGCAGTAGTCCACTGCCAAACCTTTCCAGTGCTTCGCGGTGGAGGTCACTGAGGGATGGCATTTCCAGGGTGGAGAGAGCGTTGGTGTAGCCGGAGTATTCTGCGCCGAGCATGATTCTGCAGGCCCTTTTCTGTACCTTCTCTAGCTGACTTATGTGCGTGTGTATATGTGTGTCGGGATCGAAAAAGTTAAGTCTCCCCATTGAAGATCACAAAAATATCCTAGGTGTTTGTAGTAGGGAATTAATTATGCCTTACCCCACTAACTAAGAAGAGTTATTGGTATATATAATTCTTACAGTCTTCAATCTTGTGTAGTCACCCCCAGCACCTGACTCTCCTGACCTGACGAATGGATGTTGCCGCGTTTTTTCATCTCCGTGTGTGAGGGATTTTTTTTATTATTTTATATATTTTTTAACAGGTGGAGTTCATAACAATTTGTTCACTCATACTGATTGAACGAAAGCCTTTGGAATAAGTTGTTTCGTTGTATTTTGGGAAATATCTCTTTGTGGTCGAACTTTTATGACTGGGAAACTTTCTGTTGGGATTTTTTATTTTTAGTGTATATATAACGCCATTAACCATCACAGTAATTTGACTCAGTTTGGTTAGGTTAGGTTGGGTTAGGTTACGATAGGTTAGGTTGGGTTTGGTTAGGTTAGGTTAAGTTGGTTTGGGTTTGGTTTGATTCGATTAAGTTAGGTTCGGTTATAGATTGGGCTTGGTTTACGTTAGGTTGTGTTGGGTTGCGTTAGGGTAAGTTGGGTTAGGTTAGGTTAGGTTAGGATATAGGTTGAGCCTGACTTAAGTTATGTATGGGATGAGATTAGCTTGAATAGGTCACCTCAGGTAAGGTTAGGTTAGGTTTTTAGCTTGCTCTGAATTAGGTTAGGTTATGTTAGATTCGGCTAAAAAGGAAGCAAAAATAGTCTTAGAGAATTATATTTAGGTGACGCCGCTGCCCACCACCACCACCACCACCACCACCACCACTATATATTCCGGGATAAATGAAATGGAAAACGATCCGATGTTTTGGTCTTGTCCTCAACCGCTGATTGTGATTCAGGGAAGCGTGTGCAAATTAACCCTCATGCAGACGTACACAGGGTCATGCAGACATACACAGGGTCATGCAGACCTGCACAGGGTCATACAGACATACACAGAGTCAGAAAAAGGCCTATTCTATCCTGTTCTAATTTATCCACTCTTATCCTATCGTAGTCTTGCCTATCCTCTTATTCAGCCCTTAGTCCACCCTATCCACTTGACCTACGTGACCTAACCTTGTTCAGCCTTTCTCCCCACACAGGAATTTCCAAGTTCATCGGTTTTTAGTTTCCTTAAATACTATTCCCGAAAAATTAAGTTAGTTTATTTGGAGGAGAGAGAGAGAGAGAGAGAGAGAGAGAGAGAGAGAGAGAGAAAGAGAGAGAGAGAGAGAGAGAGAGAGAGAATGTGTGTGTGTTAATGTGTTATTTTAGAGAATTATCCACTTTGCAGGTTGTAATGAATGGATGGGTTAGGTTAGGTTAGATTAGGTTAGGTTAAGTTAAGTTAAGTTAAGTTAAGTTACCAAGCGATATATTTCAGTCCCTCACAGCCAGCATGAGACTTTAGGAGAAATGTCTCACCCTCGTGCTGGTGTTAGATGTTCTATTTATAAAGCACAATAGTGTATGTCGCTCAGGCCACACCCCGACGACCGGCCCTCTGAGTGAAGGCCAGGTCAACCATGCAGGGCCACTGGGAGCAAGGGAAGGGGGGGGGGGGGGTGGGGGGCTGGGTGGGAGTGAGGGTGGATTTCTGTCCATGGGGGGTGTGGGGGGGGGCTCAGTTGGTCCTTGGGGTGGCGAGGAGGATGTGATGTAACACGCCCCTGGACGCATTGTGTTGCTCTCCGCTAGTTTGTTTTGGTGGTCAGTGTACCATAGAGGCGTTACCCCTATCCTCCTCCTCCTTCTCTACCTCCTCTTCCTCCTCCTCTACTCCTCCTCTACTTCCTCCTCTACCTCCTCCTCTACTCCTCCTCTACTTCCTCCTCTACCTCCTCTTCCTCCTCCTCCACCTTCTCTTCCTCCTCCTCTACTCCTCCTCTACTTCCTCCTCTACCTCCTCTTCTTCTTCTAACTACTATAGCTCCTCCTCTTCTTCTACCTCCTATTCCTCCTCCTCTTCTTCTTAGTCTCAGTCTTAGCTTCTGGGGATTTAAATGGCCGGGGTCTTTAACCTCTTCATTAAAGGGACGCCACTTCGATATTTTAATTGACCGGTACCAGATGATTTTATCCAGCAGGGTTAAATAATAAACTCTCTCCACTAAGCATCTGTCACTCAGTTTTTGTTACTATTCTTGATAATAAAATCTTAAACATTCCCAAAAAAATACGAGTCCATGTGTATGTTTTTTCATTAATTTCTCGAACTGTTATCACCCCGACCGTAACGCGGCAGGAAAATATTATATATTTGTATTTCAATTTTACTCATTTTAATTTTTTTTTTCAATTTGTTTTTCATTTTCATTTTTTTACTTTATTTCATATTTGGTTTCGATATATATTTTTTTTTACTGAGTTTTCATATTTTTATTTTTTTTTTCACTTATATATTTTATTTCTCGCATATTGTGTTGTTTTTGTTTTTCATATATTTTGTTTACCCCTTCACTTTCAACACACTGGTCCAGGTCTGTGTTGTTAAGAATGTATTTTTTTTTCACTTACAACCTAAACTGAATTAAGTCAAACACATCTTAATAAAACTACTAATTTTTTTTCCAAGTCAAATATAAAATTATTTATTAGTGTATTAATCATCCCTTTTCTAGTAAATTAATTATATATTTCATAATAAAACTAAACTATTCTCTAGTAAAACAACCATATGTATATATCTTTGTTCAATAAGGTAAAACTATCACTCTATTCCCCATGAGTATCACAGGTATACTAACAGTAGAGTTCCACATCACCTTATTATGAGGAACCTTTCCATTAGTGGCCTTTAAGAGAGGTTCATTAAATAAGTTACCTCACCCGGAAGACATTATAGGAAAACAAGATTTAAGATAAGATATTCCCCTCCCCCCCGCCCCCCCCCCCATACAGGCATATTTTTTTTCACTTTTTTTCTCAAGACTTTTTTTTAAGATTTTTTTTTTTGGGGGGGGGGGGGGGTATTTTTTATTAATTTTTTCAAGACGAGAATTTTCACCAGTCAAGATAATGAAGATGGGAAGAATAATAAAAAAAATCAAGAGAAGACATTTTAACGACCACCTAAAGCCTCATACGACTCTACACCACCACTTCTAAGCGTGCATTATAACTGTACGACCATCTCCAGGCATATACGACCCCTTTGCAACCACCCTAAGGCGTGTACGATCTGTGAACGTCCATTTGCAGGCGTGTAAGAACCCTGCACGTTCATCTTGGAACGTATACGACCCCTGGACGATCACCTGATGGCATGTACGACCAATGCACGTCCACTTGGAGGAACTTACGACCTTACACTTTCACCTGGAGGATATACGACCCGTGCACGATCACCTGGAGGCGTGTACGACCCAGCGGGCGTGGGAGAGGCAGGCGCGGGGTCAACGCTAGGCTGCCGACACTACCTTTAAAACAATCGATTCTGGGCCAAGTGGCGGTGGTGTTACCGAGTGGTTGAGAGAGAGAGAGAGAGAGAGAGAGAGAGAGAGAGAGACATGTAATAGTAATAGTCACCTGTGAGCCGCTGCTTGCACCACCTGTCACTACCTGTGAGTCATGAGCGAAGGGGAGGGAGTCAGGAAGGAGGGGGGGGGGAGGGGAGGGGAGAGGAGAGGGAAAAAAAACAAGCAAGAGTGGAGAAAGAGGAAGTTTATATTTAAAAATTGAAGGGAGAAGCAGTTTAAACAAGATTCAAGAGGAGAGAGGCAGTTTAGGGAGAGGAGGAAGAGGAGGTAGATTAACCCTTTGACTCCAGGAGGTGACTAACATCGTCTGGCGGCAGCGAGAATTAAATAGTAAAAGTCAACACTGGGTGGGAAAAGGTTTAAGGAAAGGAAGGGAGGGAAAAAAAGTTTAAGGGAGAGAGAGAGAGAGAGAGAGAGAGAGAGAGAGAGAGAGAGACTTTTAAAATCTTAGTGAAATAATTACAAAACTTTTATAAACTTTTACGTTCTTTATGTTTTTAAGTTGAAAGTTAGTTATAGTTTGTTTATGATCCCTTTTATGTTGTTAAAAGTTTTAATTGTAAAAGTATATCTATGAATATATATAATTTACCGCCTTTTAAGTATATTTTGCCTGTATAATCTACTATATTATCGACTTAAGTACTTTTGTATTTTCGTCAACCTAGTCTACCTTAACTATGTGTTAATCTATACTGAAGCTGTTGTGTCATCTACCTTATTTGCTCATTTACTGAAATATATCTACCTGAACTGTCTACCTTAACTACATATACTGAAGCCTGTCCACCTGAACTGTCTACCTTAACTACATATACTGAAGCCTATCCACCTGAACTATCTACCTTAACTACATATACTGAAGCCTATCTACCTGAACTATCTACCTTAACTACATATACTGAAGCCTATCTACCTTAACTACATATACTGAAGCCTGTCTACCTGAACTATCTACCTTAACTACATATACTGAAGCCTATCTACCTGAACTATCTACCTTAACTACATATACTGAAGCCTGTCTACCTGAACTATCTACCTTAACTACATATACTGAAGCCTATCTACCTTAACTACATCTACTGAAGCCTGTCTACCTGAACTATCTACCTTAACTACATATACTGAAGCCTGTCTACCTTAACTACATCTACTGAAGCCTATCTACCTGAACTATCTACCTTAACTACATCTACTGAAGCCTGTCTACCTGAACTATCTACCTTAACTACATCTACTGAAGCCTATCTACCTTAACTATCTACCTTAACTACATATACTGAAGCCTATCCACCTGAACTATCTACCTTAACTACATATACTGAAGCCTATCTACCTGAACTATCTACCTTAACTACATATACTGAAGCCTATCTACCTTAACTACATATACTGAAGCCTGTCTACCTGAACTATCTACCTTAACTACATATACTGAAGCCTGTCTACCTGAACTATCTACCTTAACTACATATACTGAAGCCTGTCTACCTGAACTATCTACCTTAACTACATATACTGAAGCCTGTCTACCTGAACTATCTACCTTAACTACATATACTGAAGCCTGTCTACCTGAACTATCTACCTTAACTACATATACTGAAGCCTGTCTACCTGAACTATCTACCTTAACTACATCTACTGAAGCCTATCTACCTTAACTACATCTACTGAAGCCTATCCACCTGAACTATCTACCTTAACTACATCTACTGAAGCCTATCCACCTGAACTATCTACCTTAACTACATCTACTGAAGCTGTTCTGTTTAATATCTTAGGTATGCTTTTACCTCTCGACGCTCATCTCTGAGATTCTTCCAGGAGATAAGATATTGGTAAGAAAAAAACGTGAGAACTGTGTTTGTCTTACGAGTTTATTGTCACCTTGAGTTTATTGTTGGTTAGGTTAGGTTAGTTTATTTGTTTTTTTTTAGGGGGGGGGGGGGGGGCATTAGCCCACCCAGGCACAGGTCACTGACCCACATTAGGGCTTGGGTGGCGAAAATGTAATAATGGTAATAATAATAATAATAATAATAATAATAATAATAATAATAATTCACAATAAAAATAATGAAATAATAATGATAATAGTATTAATAATGATAATATTAATGATAATAATAGACAAAAAAAAAGAGATCAAGATTTGTCAGAATAAGAGAAACAATTGAGACCCTGCAATTGTGTGTAAATGAGGCAGAAAGTAAGATCAGCAACCCGGGACTTGGTCACAATTTTCGTGATGCCATATGGCAGCAGGGTCTACCATTAGACAACACATTATGCTTCCAATGTCTATCCCAGGCGGCAGTACCTCCCTGTTTGGTAGCTGCCCACTACCTACTACCTGTTAGGTTGGGTTGGGTTAGGTTAGGTTAGGTTAGGTTAGGTTAGGTTAGGTTAGGTTTCTTTTCTTCGACTTCGTTCTCTAATTAACAGGACAAATATATTTGTACCGAGACCAGGTAAATATATACGTTTTTTAATTACCTATGCAGATATAATTATACTACGACCCTGAACTAATGATTATCAGAAACATTAATATAATTTTGTTTAGTGTGGTGGGATGTTTATTGTGGTGGGATGTTTAGTGTGGTGGGATGTTTAGTGTGGTGGGATGTTTAGTGTGGTGGGATGTTTAGTGTGGTGTGATGTTTAGTGTGGTGGGATGTTTAGTGTGGTGGGGTGTTTAGTGTGGTGGGATGTTTAGTGTGGTGGGATGTTTAGTGTGATGGGATGTTTAGTGTGGTGGGATGTTTAGTGTGGTGGGATGTTTAGTGTGGTGGGATGTTTAGTGTGGTGGGATGTTTAGTGTGGTGTGATGTTTAGTGTGGTGGGATGTTTAGTGTGGTGGGATGTTTAGTGTGGTGGGATGTTTAGTGTGGTGGGATGTTTAGTGTGGTGGGATGTTTAGTGTGGTGTGATGTTTAGTGTGGTGGGATGTTTAGTGTGGTGGGATGTTTAGTGTGGTGTGATGTTTAGTGTGGTGGGATGTTTAGTGTGGTGGGGTGTTTAGTGTGGTGGGATGTTTATTGTGGTGGGATGTTTAGTGTGGTGGGATGTTTAGTGTGATGGGACGTTTATGTAATTTGTATTGATGTTTATTATATGCGTTTGAATTATTATGAAGTTCAGGATTTGATTATTATCTTTGTTGTTGTTCTTGTTCTTGTGTTTGTTCTTGTTGTTCTTCTTTGTCTGTCTGTATGTCATGTGCGTCAGTTTGTGTCAGAAAACTGTAATTTATTTGTCATACAATACATCATCGCCGTGTGTGTGTTTGTTTTAAGTTGATTTTTTTACTGCTATTTCAGGTATTACTTTTTCTTTGTAAATTTAGTTATTAATTATGAATGTTTTGAGAGATATTTATGTTTTTTATGTTTTTTTGTCGTTACCTCTAATGAAATAATAATAATAATAACTAACAGTAATAATTAAATTAATAATAATAAAACAAAATAATAATAATAATAATAATAATAATAATAATAATAATACTAATAATAATATCCCCACTTGAAGGTCATATAGTCAGGTCTTCACACTGACACACCTGGGCCGTCACAGACCCTGAGTGTAATAGGTAGATAATATTGATTAGGTTGTGTTGTCACTATAATAACTGTGGTCACCAGATGAATAGGTAGCTTAGCCTGCTTCACCTGATGATTAAACACCCTAACACTAACGCAACGTAACCTAACTTAACACTAACCTAACCTAACCTAACTTAACCTAACCTAACTTAACACTAACTTAACCTAACCTAACTTAACACTAACTTAACTCTAACCTAACGAAACTTAACTTCACCTAACCTAATCTAACGTCGCCTAACCTAACACCGCAACCTAACCTAGCCTAACTTAACTTAACTTAACCTAACCTAACCTAACTTAACTTCACCTAACCTAACCTAACTTAACGCTAACCTAACGAAACTTAACTTCACCTAACCTAATCTAACGTCGCCTAACCTAACACCGCAACCTAACCTAACCTAACCTAACCTAACCTAACCTAACCTAACTTAACACTAACTTAACGCTAACCTAACGAAATTTAACTTCACCTAACCTAATCTAACGTCGCCTAACCTAACACCGCAACCTAACCTAACCTAACCTATCAGCTTAGTTATTCACGGTGATATTGATGAAAATGAAAGATGGCCCCGTTAAGGGCAGAGCGGTTACAGCACACTGAAGACCAAAGCCTTTGATAGATAATGAGGCAGTCGGGCACCATAACTAGGGGAAGACACTATAACTAGGTGAAGACATTATAACTAGGGGAAGACACCATAACTAGGGGAAGACATCATAACTCGGGGGAAGACACCATAACTAGACACCATAACTAGGGGAAGACACTATAACTAGGTGAAGACATTATAACTAGGGGAAGACACCATAACTAGGGGAAGACACCATAACGAGGGGAAGACACCATAACTAGACACCATAACTAGGGAGAAAGCAACAGGTTCATCTTAAACACATAACATAATTAGGTCTTTGTATGATTGGGGGAGTTAAGCTAATGGAGAAGCAGAGAAAGGGATTAGGATGGGGGATTGAAGTGTGTGTGAGATGATGATTAAGGATTTGGTTCTCTGAGTGGCATGGGCGTGAGGGATTGTTTAGAGGGAGGGAGTGAGATAGAGAGGACGAGTGGGAGGGGGTGAGAGAAGGAGCGTGGGAGAGACGGAGGGAGGGAGTGAGTGGGAAGGTGGGAGGGAGGGAGGGAGGTTGAGAGAGTGCGTCCCTAATTACGAATAATTAAACACTACGTTACATATTTTATACCTGCTGTAACGTTCTATCCCTTCCTGTAACATACTGTACCACCCTGGCTGTAACTTACTGTAACTTATCGCTCCTCTGCTGTAACCTCCTTCAGCGTGTTTGCATTAAAAGGTTACAGGGGGCGTTTATTCTCCATTAATCTCTCTACTTAAAAAGGTGATTAATCTTACCCAGACAGCCCTGCCACCTACTGGACAATGGGCGTGTGTTTGTGTGTCTACTTTCTCTTTGTATCGATAAGTATCTCTCTCTCTCTCTCTCTCTCTCTCTCTCTCTCTCTCTCTCTCTCTCTCTCTCTCTCTCTCAAATACAAGTAAGACGTTCTTTGTGTAACACATTTGTCCACGCCAGAGGAGGATATCCTGGCCTGATAAATTGTTAACTCACTTCTACCACTATTACCACTATCTGTACCTACCACAACCACCACCAAAGACGTCTGTATCATTCTATCATAACTACTATGATAACAAAACTACAACAACAACAACAACTATTACTACCACTACTACTACTACTACCACTACTATCTTAACCACCATCACGACTTCTGAACCAGATTTATAAAAAGAAATAAATGCTTCTCCTTTTACTTATTTTATCAGGCCAGGCAGGTAGTCACAACCCAGCACTATACTGTATATATAACCATGCAGATGTTAGACTCCACCTTGTAACATATTGGCGTTGGCTTCAAGCACTTCCCTTGAGGTATGCCGCCCAGAATCTCTTCCTCAGACGATCAACTATTCACCCCCATGCTCTTCTCTCCCCTTGCAGTCAACTTTAGTAATACGATATTTACATTATTTGCGATGATTTAATGCTGTAAACACATATAGGTTGGTGTAATGTTTGCTTTCAAGGTAGGATGAGATTAACATCAACAGTTTCGACTGGGGTTTGTGTTTACCGCTGTGAAAGTTGCCAGCGAGTGTGTTTAATGTATGCCTCAATTTGCGCACGGTTGCACTGCCTTGATTTTGCTTGTGTTTATGCATATTTATATAATATATTTTTTGCTCTTGTGTATTGTGAATTACTACTATTATTTCTCATTACTTTTTAGTCTCTCTCTCTCTCTCTCTCTCTCTCTCTCTCTCTCTCTCTCTCTCTCTCTCTCTCTCTCTCACATATTTAAAAAAAGGTTAAATATTAATTATCTTTCTTCTCTCTTGACAGGTAACAGTACCAGCTATGCCAGGGACTAACACTCCCCTCCCTCCACAATACCGTAAGTCAATTGTCATCTCAGTCGACGTGAATTGAATTCTGAATAAATACGAGATAGAACTATGAATGAAATTGTATGTTATTGCATATATATATATACATAGTGTCATGGGTTGCGTTAGGCTTACCCACGCAACCAACTCCAAAGTTTGTTTTACTAGAGATAAGACGCCCGGCGAGGCATAACTGGGACATGTATTTTCCATTAGTGTATGTTAGCCAGCCTTTAGGGGGGGTGGGCAGTGAAACAGTGTTGTACTGTTCATCGCTTCACACCCAAAAACCTCATTTTAAGTAGTATCCCGACGACCATGGCTTAGTTAAGAAGTCGTCTTGACTCTCTCCCTCCTGAAAGGGAGCGGGCACCACACCGCACAGAGTCCTCCACCGCCACTCCGTCCTGTGGACCGTCGATCGACACGAGACTAAGCGTGTTAACCTAGGTTGTTATCCCCGTGGAAATATCACGTGTGGATGCCTGGTTGCAACAAGGGCAATCCAGGCCGGCCTATCAAACCTACAGTAAATGGTTAATTAATTCGCGCTTACAGAGTTCTCCTGCACGACACCCGTCTACCGTGACCGTGATCGACACGAGACTAAGTGTGTTAACCTAGGTTTGTTATCCCCGTGGAAATATCACGTGTGGAAGCCTGGTTGCGACAAAAGCAATCCAGGCTGGTCTATTGCACCTAAATGGTTAATTCAAGTCACGCTTACCAGTTCTCCTTGCAGCGACAACCGTCTACAGTGACTGTCAGTGACGCGAGACTATGTGTGGTAACCCAAGAGTACTTTTTGTTGTTATGGCCCATGGAAGAAGTTCTTGTGATGAAGCTTGGTTTCAACAAAAGCAATCCAGGCTGGCAGTAAATGTATCACTTGAAGAATTAAGGCTCTGTTAAGTCATACCCACAGTAGAGTAATCACATGTGTTCCCAAGTTGAAAATTCTTTTTTAGAAGATTAATTTTATTACAGCGTGAACGTGAGTGACTCATATATCCATGCAAATTGTAAATCATTGTATGGAAGCTTGACAAATAAATGTAAGTACAATTATCTGCCCGTATCTGTGATCCTATCTTATTATTACTAAAGGTAATGACTGATTGGTTATGACAAAGTATAACCAATAACTTAGATGGATGTTGAAAATTAATGGATTTCATTAAATCATCATTTATCAAGTATAAATCATGGAATGTCGAGTGGTGGAGTGAACTTCTACGTAGATACGCCATAATCTCCTGTAAGTAACCAGTGTGAAGTATCGAACTCTACGGTAAGAAATAAGACATATTATTATCTTTATATAATATAATCCACTCATATACCACCGATTCATCCAAAACCATGACAAATATATATATATATATATATATATATATATATATATATATATATATATATATATATATATATATATATATATATATATATGCTGATAACCACAAAGAAAGAAGAAAACACGAAGTTCCCAAGCGCTTTTGTGTAATT